>PNEQ01129552.1:0-23632 GCA_003012365.1 Medauroidea extradentata
AGAGCCGTATCTCATTTGACTGAGCCAATTACAAAAACTTTCCTGCAACACCACACGTCTGTGATTTGCCGGTAGAATCTCAAGGCTCGTAACAGTTAAATATCCAATCGCTGACCACGAAGCAGAACTGCAGATGTGCACGTAAGGCAAGGAAACAAAGTGAGGCAAAATTCTTTTCGCGAAAAACAAGGGTCCCTAGCTATCGTCGAGTGTGGCAGTATGAAACATCATTTCTCCTCTGTCTCCGCGCATCAATCACAAGGTACAGTACATCCAGTAGGTAACATAGCCCTCTTAAAGGAAAATTATTTAAAATGACCAACATTTTCTATGATTTTTTACGTGTATTAGGGATTGCATATCGATTTAAATCAATAATTTGTTATTGAAAAATATAGTTCAATGTTTAACTTGCGTAATATTATAGACTGCAATAAATAAATAACGTTGCACTATACGTACACGGTGCGTATAAATACACAATATACATATATATATGTGTGTATGTATATATATATATATATATATATATATATATATATATATATATATATACACACACACACACCATGCCGCAGCATATTCTGCACGTGAATTTATCTAAACTAAACAAAATACTAAAAATGAATGTTATTTTGAACGAGAAGTAGTAGCCTACTTGCAAAATGCAGTTTGTTTGAGTGGTGGGGAGGGGAGGAAGCGACAGTTAGCTTTGTACGTATCAGCCAGCTGTGGAACAAAAATTATGAAATCTATTTTTAAGTATTGACAATGTTTTTAAATATAGTGCCTGCTTCGGAAAAACTTCTGCGAATAAAAATGTATATGTATAATTTTACGGCACAAAATAATAGAAGTAAAAATAGTTCATATAAAAACATATAAACATGTATACAAAAAGAATACACAAATCAATAAAGTAATACTAACAAAAATATTTGATATATTTTAAATCACTACAATTTTGTATTTTTAAATCTTAAAAGTGCGTGGTAGATAAATAAACGCTGAAAACATCACTTGAATTCTGCGCTTTTTTTCGAAGCCAATATGGATAAAATACTCAATGACAATCCTAGATAATGGAATTCGCCAACTTCATTAGTAAATATTTATCCAGAATTACTAATTCCTACGCGTGGTCTCTTGCGCCGCAGTTAAATGCACCAGGTTCCGGCGTCAGAGATTGTGCCTCAGAAGTTCGTAACACTGGAAACAATTTTGTTTAAAACGTTGGTTTAAACTATTGTCTAGGATTGCTATTGTGTAATTTTCGCAAATTTACTTCAAGAAACCTACATTTACAGATTAATGCTTTTAGCGCTAAATTATGTACCACGCCCTCTTAATCGATGTGCCAAAATCAACAGCGGCTCAAAGCAGCTAAGTGAGGAATTTTTATTGCGCTGGTAATTGAGGGTGGACAGTTACCCGCGACCTTAAGAGGGCGTGGTACATAATTTAACGGTAAAAGCATTAATCTATAAATTTAGGTTTCTTGAAGCCAATTTGCGAAACTTAAACAATGCAATCCTAGACAATAGTTTTAGCCAACGTTTTAAACAAAATTGTTTCCAGTGTTACGAACTTCTGAGGCATAATCTCTGACGCCGGAACCTCGTGCATTTAACAGTGGCGTAAGAGATCACGCGTAACGAATTAGTAATTCTGCATAAATATTTACTAATCAAGTGGACACATACCATTATCTAGGATTGTCATTGAGTATTTTATCCATATTGGCTTCGAAAAAAGTTTAGAAACCAATTGATGTTTTCAGCGTTTATTTATCTACTACGCACTCTTAAGGTGCATTTTTGTGGGTTCAGAGAAAAACCTCGGGGGGGGGGGGGGGGGATAAATATTGGTGTATGTACAATTCTTCGTGATTTGTTTTTACATATTTAAGGGTTGTGTTTTAAATTCTTAGTAAGTTTTTCTGGACATTTTGGAATGACCGGGTGATGAGGGTCAAAGGTTAATGAAAAAAGTTAAGGTCAATTTCATATCCAGAATGGCCAACGTGGAACTGGCATGATAGCGTAAACTTCTGGCTGTCCGCACAGCCGAATATTGCTGAACGTTCTCGAGTTGTTGTCTGCGTCTGTGACTCTTCAGCATCAGTATCTGCCATGTCATATTACTTCTCATTGACAATGATACCAAGATCCGTAACTTCTTAAACAAGAGTAATTAAGTGATCTTGCAAGTGTGATTGTAGGTATACTACTGAAACGTTCGTTGTTAGACCAGTGGGTGGCTATGAGAACGGATAGACTTTCGACAGGAATAAGGTATAGTTCATTTCTGACAGACCAACTTACAACATACTAAAATTTTGTTACATATAATTGTCACTTATCCGCCTATGTTAAAGCAAGTGACAAGTAGAGTTGAAGATTATCTGTATGCGCGTGATAGTTACATATGCTGACAATTAGGCCTAATTAATGAAAAGATGCTGGAGCAATGTTATTTAGTATCAATTGTTTGCATACAAGCGAACAAAAAATAACACATGTATGCCTAATAAATTGAAATTAGTTGTCAACGCCATCAGATTCTCATTAATCAGTAGAGGCAAGAAAAATTCGCGGGTTCATTGACTTGTTGGCTAATCTCCAAGAATATCCGTGTACTGAATGTGATAGCAGCTGTTTATTAGCTGCTCGCTGACACAGTCAAATGAGCATGTGTTCAGTTGCAGTTTTATCACTGGCTCAGCTACTTCCAGGAAGTGCAGAGTAAGTCAACGACCAATTGTGGTCGTGATATAGACCTATAGGTGCTGGAATGCTAGCTTGCGCCTAAAAGAAAACGCGAATTTTTCAGGTCTCTATTAATCAGTCGAAGCTAAGAACTGCAGAATGTTCGACGAGCAGATGGAGTCGTTAGAATTCCGTGGACTTGATACGGTGTCAGTCACGCGAGCGACATGACGGGGTGGTAAAGGGAAGGAGGGCTGGTAGGGTAGGTAGGGTTGGAACACACGGCGGAGAACAACACACGAGTAGCGGGAATAATTTACATACCTTTTTCTGGGTCGCCTTACCGCGCGCTTTCTCCTAAGCGGACAGACTCCATTAGTGCTTCTTATCCATGTGAAGTATAGCCGTTTCGATCAGCCAGTGCGAGGACGGAATTTCCAAGCACGGTTCATTGCAGCTACTTTTCACAGCTGAAAATCCCCTACCTATGCACATTATCAAGCTCCGTTAAGTTGGCCACTCTTGGTATAGGCCCAGGGCAGCGCTCCTTTAGTGGGAAAACGAAATTATGGGCGCATGTCGGCTGTGCCGTAACTGATGTAAGAGTTTCAAAATGGAATGGTAATTATTCTAAAACGTTTTCAAAAGCACGTGGCTTGGATTTATTTGAACTTTCTTTTAACATAAAACACATGGTTTAAGACTTATTTCAGCCGAGATTCCTAAGAATAAAATTCGCCAGTTTAGTAAAAAAAATATCGCACGAATGTGATTTTTCTTGCAGACATAACATTTCCTGTAAATATTTACAATAAAAAATTACTGAATTGAAATTGTGTTCAATTCGCTGTACATAAGCACGAAAATGCATTTTGTGATATAGATATAAATCTTCGTTACAACAGCATTGACTGTCAGAAATGATTGGATGAAATGAAATAAAATTAACTTCATAAATGTTTTTAAGAAATTGTAATGGATACGATAACTTTCCTGCATATAACGTAAGGTGGTTTAGAAACGTTTTTGGTACTAACGCAGTGAAACCCTTATTCTCGTGGTCAATAAATGAGAACCGAATTTATCGCGGCACCGAAAATATAATTGTGTAAGAATACTCTCACACTTGTTAAGCTCATTAAAAAAACTGCAGTCACGGCAGTAGATGATATTCTTTGGAATTATTTGATAAGAAAAATCCTCCAGCAAAATGCTTCTTCAGTGTAAACTGACGATAAGGTAGTACAAAATTAACTTTACACTAATAACAAAATTCGAAGAAGTGCTCTCAATATTCAAGCCATCTATTAAATAGGCTACTTATTTAATTTATATATTTTATTTTATTTACTCCAGAGAGCTTAAGCTCTTTGTAGGAACTGTACATATTTATGCACATGCGACAAATTAAAACTTTACAATTTTGTAACATTTTGACACTTTACACAATTAATAACAATCAAAACATATCAAACTATAAAACAATTACAATAATAGTTGCTTATCAGTCAAAGATTACATTTATACATATATTAATAACTTATGTTATAGTAACTTAAATGACTTTAAATTATGAAAATAAGTGTCTTTACCAAGGATATAACTTACATAAATTATATAGAATAAATTTACAATAACAATATCACAATGTTAGACTGGCTTATTTTTATAATTATTGTAACTTTTCATATCTACCTTTATAGTCATGCTCAATAAATTTATTCCATATCAATTTCTTTACTTAATTCCTGATAGTTATTAAATTTTTAAAATATTATCTGGTAACTTATTGAAAATCATAATGCACTGATGACACAGGTCTCTTTGTCCATACTCGGTAGATAATATTTCCTTTACATAAAGGATGAAAGCACCTCTAGTTTTATGATTATGGCCTAATAATGGAAGGCAATAGCTATCATTATGAATAATGTTATGTATAGCAATCTTATATATAATGTTATGTTCAATTTATAATGGCAACACTTTAACTGTAGTATAAACCAATTTTGTAGTTGTATAGTAGTTACTCCCATTAGGTTTATTAAAGCTCTCCTTTGAATTGTTTCAAGGTGTTTCAATAACCGAAAACCACATCTACCCCGTATAACGTTCAAATATTCCAAGTGAAAATTAATCATTGAATAGTACACTTGTTTGATTGTATAAAAAGATAGGACTCTTTTGTGCTTTGAATAATTTCTTATGTACAATAAGTATATACGTCATTTACCATTGCAGCAATATTTACATGCTTTTAGAAACAATGTAAGTTTATTTCCAAGCAAATTATTGTAGATAATAAAACAATGGCAAAAATGTTTTCGGTGCAATAGTTCCAAAGCAAATAACAAATGACAAATTACAATGAGCAATTGCTGATTTTGTTTCCTATTGCATTAATTAAATAATTTAATTCAATTAATTGTCATAGGAACAAAAACATCTTTAACCTGTTCAAAATTTGGCGATATTCTTAAGTGTTTTGAAACTATTTTATCACCTTTTGCTTACCAATTTACAAAAATGTTTACACTGTATGTCGTGCACCTTTACGTCATGATTGGTTGCGACATAACGTTAACGTTATTCGGAGATGAGTGGGGGGGGGGGGCTGAATGACGAGGGACTGTATTCAGGGGAAGGTCGAGAAGACACATAGGCGTCAGTTCCGTAGTTTTAGCTCGGCGAAACACGAGCACGAGACCTCTTTCTCAGGTCGTGTGGCCGACGACCAAGTGGCTGCCCCCTGGCAGTGTCACTGAGGTTGGTGATCCCGAACCTGGATATGTACACTTACATACACTTAGCCCCTGTTTAGGCCCGGGCCGGCATGCACTGCTCGGTGGTCAGACGAACAAGACACTGCTTCTGGAAGATGGCCCGCAGAGGGCGCATATCTCCCGCCAAAACACAGCAAAACGAAATGAGATGAAGTGGTGACGGTGAACAAACGAATACACTAGATGCAGTTTAAAAATTAAGACATATAAAATTATTTACGACACTAGCAAATGTAAAACTACCCAATAATAAAATTAAGAATGTTGGCAACGGTTTAATTAAAATGAAGTTAATTATTAACGTAGCTCTTCCAACCTGTCTCTTATTAGCTAACACATGTCTCTAAGTACTAATGTGTCCGTTGTAAAATAAACTACATTTAAATAATTTACTAAAGAGTATTTAACCGGAAGGTTGCCAGCTCAGGCAAGACTATTATCCCCGAGGGGTGTGGGCGTTAGGGTCGCACTGCACGTGGCACGTTCCTAAAACCTGGCGGGGTGTAATAGGACGAGGCATTGTATTGGCGCTCGCGTCGTACACAGTCGCGCACTTCCACTCACCCTAACTGATGTCTGAAGTACCCCGGGAGATATACTAACTAGCGATGCGGCAAACAATTAGCATATTCGCATCTGTTGTACCTGACGCCAGGGTAGTGGTCGATCTGTAGCAGGAAAAACTGTCTGAGAAAAGTACGTGGACGTATGGTTCACGTCAACGTCTGTACTGTTTAATTCGTGGATGGTGACAGTAGTACGGTAGCTTAAATAAAAAAAAATATAAAATATTTATACCTATAAATAAAAACACACGCACATTATATATATATATATATATATATATATATATATATATATATATATATATATATATATATATACATACACACACACACACACACACACACACACAGGTGTCCCATAAGTCCGGTCTCATAGGAACGCTTCGATCTCTTAAGAGAAGTTAAAATAGGCGTAAATGTAATGAAATGTTATTGTGAATAACAACATTACTGCTGCATGCCGCACCATTACGCCGGTCATGTTACATCATATACAAAGCAATTTTAACCGTCTCATACGCATGTGCAAAGCACATCGCGGCCATCAATTTGAACATTTTCTGTCGTAACGGCACATGGAAATATGACCATAACACACTGCAACACACTACATCACTATTAATCCATTCCATATTTCATGAATTCCTATTTACGCTATGAGACCGGACTTATGGGACAGCCTGTGTGTGTGTATATATATATACACGTACATATTTATACATATATATACATATATATGTACATATATATATATATATATATATATATATATATATATATATATATATATATATACAGGGCTAGGCACACAAAGTATTACAGAGCAACAGCGCTCTAACTAGTGATCACATCCACAAATGTTACAGACAAATGTTTCAGTGTTCGAAAGCAGTCATACTGGGCCACCGTTTTTTTATTCAATTTGTTAAATGGAACGATGTATCTTTTTTATCAATGACATAAGTACCGATTTGATGACGAATTCAGGAACCTACAACACAAGGTCATTTAATCATGCACCCAAAGGTATCAGTCAGTCACGCATTACCTTCTAATGTGAGTACACAGGATCGTGAAAAATTAACGATTTTCATTCATAATCGGTCAACGTCTGACTCGTGTTTGTTTCACTGTACTGAAGCGACATAACTGCCAGCTAATTGATTAAATGCCATGTGCGATTTTTGTTGCCTATCCGGATAAAGAGCTGCATACAAATCCTGGACGTTTCTGTAATTTTTACGCCACTATCCCAACACCATCAACATATCAAATGATTCTTGAAAAAATCATTCATTTTCGCGAGCCGATGTACTTACATTAAAAGGTAATGCGTGAGAAATGACCTTGTATAGTAGGTCGCTGAACTCGTAGTCATACGGGTACTTATTTCATCGAAGAAAAGATACATGGTTCCATTTAACAAAGTGGAGTTGACCTTGACGTAGTTTCAGCGCCTCCACCGATAAAAAAAAGTGTGACCCCGTATGACTCTTCTCAGAAACTGAAACTTTAGTCTGAATTATTTGTGTATGTGATCACTAGTTTGAGTGTTATTGCGAGTGCTATTACTCTATAACACTTATGCGCCTCATCCTGTGTGTGTATATATATATATATATATATATATATATATATATATATATATATATATAAACGTGTTTAAAATCAACATATGTGGTGAATTTATTATCATAGTCCTGTAAGGATCTTTCATTTCTTGAATATTTCTAGAGAAAGGTTGGCTGGATTTATTTGCTTGGACATACTCCATTGCGAAATAAATGATAGTCAAAAGAAAACTAAAAATAAGACAAGAAAACATCAATAAGCAGAGTATGATTTAGTCATCAGTATACATACACAACATGAAATTCGAAAACTGGAATCGGGTCAGATAAAACAAGTAACAAACAGAAAATAAAATAAATAACAAAACATATAAAAAATATACCTAAGTTGACATGTGACACAACGATGAGACGAAACAAAACACAGATTCTAGTTCCCGAAACGTCGTTAATACTGACTGTTTGGAAAAGTACTGTGTTTTGTTTCGTCTCATCGTTGTGTCGTTTGCTGTATCTCTGTTAGTGTATGTTATCCACTGCGTTTTTGTTTCGTCTCATCGTTGTGTCGCATGTCAACTTAGTTTTCTTTTTTTTTTATTTATTTTTTTTTCTGTTTGTTCCTTGTTTTATCTTACCCGATTCCAGTTTTGGAATTTCATGTTGTGTATGTATACTGTTGACTAAAGCATACTCTGCTTATTGATGTTTTCTTGTCCTATTTTTAGTTTTCTTTTTACAGTCATTTATTTCGCAATGGAGTATGTCCAAGCAAATAAATCCAGCCGTGCACTCCCGTTGCACAGTTCTTTCAAAGATCATATAGACAAAGGTTATTTCAAATTATTAAATTGGTCTTCAGAAAAGAAAGCGAAAGTAGATTAGCATACTTGATCTGCCTCCAACAAAATTGCAGCTCATAGGCGTTCTTTGAGCGATGGGTTGCGACGCTTAAAACCTCATGTTCTTCTCCATAATAACTTTATTGCCACGTTTTCCTTATGCTTTTATGTCTAGTAAGCGCCAACAATATACAAAAATATAATATAAGACAACGCGTATAAATATTTCTTGAAATACTTAATGAAAAGACTAAATTCACGAGTGAAAATGACTTTTTGTATGTGTATATACATTTCTTTATTTATTTTGTGAAACTGACGAAAATCTACTACATTTTCGCAATTATCTTAAAAATTCAGAAACATTCCATTAAGTAAGCAATCTTTCAAAATGAGCAAGTACCGTACGGAAAACAATAAAATTTTGACATCGACGTGTCGCTATGTAAAAACTATAGTACATGAAAATTTTTTACTTGCGTAAATAACATTAGAAGCCTCCTGTTAAAACGTATTCGGTAACTGCGGGGAAGTGAACGATCATCATTATTCAAGCCCGTGACGTTTCATCTTGTTTCACGACAGATCTTCACTCAGAGAGACTCGTGCAGTTTTACTATCAACTCAACAGCCGTTGAAAAATCATAAAAATAAGTGGACGTTACACTTCATAGTTGTTAACTTATCTAGATAGAATAAAATCCATTCGTTAAATGATGCGCAAATCAAGTGCACTTGAATTTTAATTTATTTGACATCAACTCCTGACTTTAGAAGAAAGTCTCTCGTCGTAAATGTCTCACCGTAAAAGTTACCAAAGTGTTGCCACTAAAGAGCTGATACATAGTTGAAGAAATCGTGATGTGTTTTAAAATGACTTCGTACTTCCCCAGGATTTTTATTGACTGAAGTGCACACGTAGTCATAAATCTGATCTGTAAACTAAAATAACCGGTACGTTTAAACTGAGAGTTTTATTTGCTTTTATAAGCCACTGACAGAATTTCTTTCGGAGACTCACTAATAAACTAGTTCGATATTATTTTGGGCGTGATAGAACTTAGGTTTCAATAAAATTGTTGTTTTTATCTCCGTTTGACGTTAAAATTTTACGTCTCAATAGAATTTAAATATATATAGTCATTAACACGTACCATCACAAATGTTTAATAGAAAATAAAACAAAACATATATTTTCATTTATTTATTTATTGAAAAATTTATTTTGGGCGTGACAGAACTTAGGTTTTAACAAAATTGTTGTTTTTAACTACGTTAGAGTTTAAAATGTTATGTCTCAGTAGAATTTAAATATATTGTCATTAAAACGTATCATCAAAAAATTTTAATAGAAAATAAATAAAAGCATATATTTTCATTTATTTACTGTAACAATGTTTTCAGACTTAATCTACTGAAATACATTACCAAAATTTAATTGTCTGTCTTATTCAACCTTTCTTTCCATAGCTTGGTTTTAACTCGCCTGTCCTGCATCTTACTTTTTACATACCATAAGCGGTGACACGTAATAACAATTCAAAAAAAATATCATGTGTACTAATTAAGGATCACATACAACTACCTAAGGGCAAATAATATAATTAGTTTTCTGAAATATTAATCTTGGTACTGGAATTATTTATGGGAACAATCTGTGTGTATTCAATAAAAAAAAACTACATGTTGTGGCGCGCTGGCTGTTAATGGTTTAGAAGCCACGCAGGAATTACTTCCTTGATGTATTTTGCAATGAAACTATCTCTCAATATTAAAATAAATAAACTGTTACAGATCTCAATCACAGACATCATTACTTTTAACGGTTCGAATCACATGGAAATTAAGGCATTCCCAAGTAGGAATTTTATCGTTTCGCGCTCTCTGTGGTACATTTGGTAAAGGCAGTGAAGATACGTGACTTCCTCGTCGTGATGAAAATCTGTATGAAATTAAAGAGTGGAATGGCTCCAAGACCTGCCCGCAATTTCCTCGGGTTGCGTTTGAACGGAACGTCAGTAATTCGCCCATGTTGAAAGTGTAATTTTCGCAATCGCATTAAATCCAGTGCAGAGGAACAGCCGCTTGAAGGAACTCATTCTACGTTGTGCCAAGAGGTTTGAACACACCACAATTTCCATTCTGGAAAACTTTAAAGCATGTAATTAAGGGGAGCTTCGTTCGTGAAATTTCAAAGATGAATTTATACCTTACATAGTCACGAATTCGAAAGTTCAATCCGTTACAGATTATACCTATTTTTAATTTCCGAGTAAAAAGTGTACTGATGAGGGTAATGCTACTTATTACGGTTAACGTTTGCGTATATGCCTGTACGCGTACGACAGCGCAAGTACTCTTGTTTGATAACAAATATAGTACTTAATTATTAAAACCAAACTTGGTCTGTTTTAATATTTTACCAAAACGCTAAGGTGAATTAGTTACTTCAGGGGAAGTCTCGTGGGCTCCTTTCTAGTTGGAATAAGTTACACCTTACCTGGTAATCTGTGGTCCATCAATTTCTCTCTTATTTCTTAACAGGAATTGGAAGAATGGCTGAATGATATTCATAATTTACTAAACAAATGTTGTGTCTGAATACCACCACCGTAATTCTTACAGACTTTCATGCGTTTAGGAAAGCACATACGTAGGTACACCTAGTACGCGACTAAATGCGAATTTTTACTAAGGCACGCGGGCTTTACGTCTCGTAGACAGCGACGTCAAAAGATACGATGGCAACTTGATACAATGACAGGAACTGAGAGAGGAATCGACCAAGGCCTTTATTGAGGCACCATCCCAGCATTTGCCTGTAACGAAATTGGTAAAATATTGAAAATCGAAACCAGGATGGTCTGGGACTGGAATCGAAACCGGGTCTTCTCGAATGTGTGTACGTCGTGTTACCGTTGCTCCACCTCGCTCTGTAAGTGTTACCATAGTCTACATTAGAACATTTAGCGTTCTTTGTAGCAAGCAGCCATCAGTGTACTGTAACGTTAACATGAAAGGAACCAAAAAATCTAAGCAAGAATTTAGTTCAAATTATCGTCGATTTCAATCGCGCTCACGAATTTCTGTTCTTTTCTAATATTAGAAATATACAACAAAATAAATTGTTCATGAAGTGACTGGAAAATAATTTGTGTAAAAAACTATTCAAGAAACGATTTCCAAAAATAAATGCGTAACTTTAAGCAATCTTCCAAGTATTAAATGCAAAACTTACACAAGAATGTTTCCATTTTGTCACTCAACGAGCCACGATTCAAGTCTATCAGCACATCGTATTGGAGTCTCATTTGGTTACCAAATACAGGCCTAGTGGTTATTGCTGCTCAAATCACGTTAGCAAACTGCTACTTAGATAATTGGCTCGATCGTAGCGAACCGCTGTTCATGAAGCAAACTGGTTCAATTAAATGCAAATCTACGTCTATTTTCGTGCCGTGCGAGGTGGGCTTGTAGTAGCATTTGCCTTGCATCTATGTTGCGCAGAACATGCATGAATGCATTCATTTATTATGTCTCTTCATGTATTCAGTCTCGAGTGTTACGAGATAATTTTTAAAAGATATATAAAGGCTACTAAAGTACTAGCAAATTATTAATTTCCTAAAGAAAATTATAAGATTTTCATGTAAAATTATAGTGATATTTGTATTTATGAATATCGTGCATATACATTACAAATAAATTAAAACAGTCGATTATAAATGCGTTAGAGAAACGTCATAATTTATGTCGTAAACTTACTAGTGTGGAAATAAAACGTTTAATTAAGAAACGCTAGGAAACCTATTGGAATGATAAAGTTCAGCTACTGTGTATGTAATTTTGACGCCATATTGGAATCAAATACGTAGCTAATTTAGTCCCTATAAAACAAGCAAAAATCAGGGCAATGTATCAGTTCAGAATGCCGTCACGTTAGATAATTGTGCGAAAAGTGATGTGATGCATTCAATAGCTGACATGACAGGCCTGTATCCATCGGCTTCGTTGTTTCAAATTCCAAGGCAGAGCAAATATATTACTTAGACATTATGTGTAATGATTCCACCCGAAGAAGACACACGGACAGCAACAGACCACTAAGTGCGTATTAGTAATATAAAAATACGTTCCGAAAAATTGTATTCGCAAATGCACAATTTAAGCTATAATTAGAGATGATGAGGTATATCGCGAAAATGTTTTGTGCCATCATACCCTTTAAAACGGTGTAGCTTATTGCAACATATATGATTCGGTAATATACTTATGATACAACTTAGCTGTCTGCAGACCAATAACATGCATCAAATATTACAATATCGGGAATCTAACTGGCTCAGTAAAATAGGGTAACAGCACCAAGTACAAGCTAAAGCCAGCAATATTCTGGTAAGCTGAACGTGTGTTTAAATTCAGCAAACAGTCAAGTTTTCCCGCGATAAACAATCTCTAGTTACTATGTTACTTAGTTGATTTGAACGAAATGCAGAATGCGTTGACGAACCAAATCTTATCATTTGAAGATAAAATTATTGTTCTTTATCTGCATACTGTACTTTAAAACTTTTTTTCATGCTAACATTCAGTTAGAATTTCCACAACAATGCTAGACAAGAAACGCACTGAAATGCGTTAACTCCATCAAACGAACAACGAAAGGAGTAATCAAAGCGTTATGATATGGTCACAATCCTGCTTAATAGTAATAACACTAATCTTTGTCGCACTTACGCATCGAGTCTCAAGGAATTAATTAATTATTTGTTCACTTAAGTAGTATGTAGATAAAATCATAAAGCACGGTAAATAATCCGCCAGCCAATAATTTGTTCTATAACAAGTTGAATACGTATATTTACACGAATACGTTTTAATGTATGTCACAGTTTTATACGTATGACGTTTATATATATTTACGTTCTTATTCTAAGTAACTTCGCAACTAACTTAATTTAAATGAAATGCAACTTTTAATAACACGTCATGACTTTATTTTACAAAGTGCAATCCAAAATTAAGTTCTCGAAAAGTATTTATAATGACAAATGTATGTACAGTACAGAAATAACTAACTCCCACCAGTGTTATAAAATGGTAAAAATACACCTATTCTGCATGACTACGATTTACGAGAATATATATATATATATATATACATATATATAAATAATTTAAAATCTTCGAAATATGAAACTAACCAGTAATAACAACATTCACACGGATGCAATGCATGCCAGTTCTATTCAACTAGAGAAATTGTGGTTATTTACTTTTTAAAGAAAACATAAGTGATACGTTATTCATATTTCATGAGTCTTGTTATCTGATAAATTGTCGTATCAGTGATTCGCCATCGTTCTCTTAATGAAAAGAAATAATTCAAACGTAAGTAAATTTCACAGAACAGAAACACTAATCTATACCAAGACGGTATGATGGATTATCGCAAATTTTACATTCAACTTCTAAAGATAGAAGACGCACGGGAAAAACCGTCAAATGAATTAACTGTAGCTCACAGCAAGACCTAATCGGCTTAATGTTAGATGCAATAAGAGCGAGAAGAGAAAGTATTTAAACCTTAACCATACGTTTCTGTAGCAGTGTGTTGTTAACTTCTACACTAATGTGCAAATCTACAATCGTACACTTGTTGGAGGACAGATGTTTACTATATTTATATCAGTTAATAATGTGAATTAGTAAAATAACTGTCCAACATTTATCCATGTATGCTTTAAACAATTCCTGGATTGTGTATGTTTGAAGCATACGTAGCCGAATGGTCAGACCATTCCCCTCACACCAAGGTGATCCGGGTTTGATTTCCGGTGAAGTCACATGTGGGAATCGTTCCAGACGATGCCGTTGGTCGGTGGGTGTTCTCGGGAAACTCCCGCTTCCCCCGCCCTTTCATTCCAGCGCTGCTCCATATTCACCTCATGTACCCCTCACTCAGACCTTGATGTTAAGCTCTAACCAACATCTCTCACTCACTCACTTATTTGACTTTGATATAAGCTCTACAACACTAAATTTATATTTTTTTAATTTTTCACGAAAACGTTGTATTAATCTTACGAGATATTATCGCTCTATATAAAATAGAACACTGGCATACAGACTGACAATTCCACGATTGTCCGAAATACGAACCATTAGAAGGTGGAACTATGTAAATGCGTTTTCTATTAGTTCTAGACATATATTGAACCCTTCCATTATATAGTTAATTTTCGCTTCAGAATGACGATTAAGTACACAAGTGCCTACGCTGTGATTTCAAGATTTTTCGGAATTTGGTCCCTAGAGGTTGAAAAGAAGTAAAGTAAGTGTATTTTAGATTATTCATCCATATCACATCTAGAAACACTGGAAAATCGCGAAAATATTTAACATAGTTTCAAATAAACTGTAGTATCTCAATCGTGACACGTGTGAACAGTTTTCTAACAAATCACACACGTTCTTTGTTAAAACTGTACAATTATAATTGGGTCTGTTGAAGTGGGACGCAGTGCTTCATATAAACGATAGCAGGTGACATCCAATACTTCAGTGTTATACATAGCATGTTGGAGCCTAGCAAACAATCAACTGTTCCCGCGATCTACCAGTGTCTCTAGTTATATAGTAACAGTCGACAAAACGGAGTGTTCTCTGCGACAAGATTTAGCTTGTACAATTTTAAAATAACAATTTTCTGAATTTTTTTAAAATGTGAAATGTGTATTCGACGCACTACTATATATAACTAACCCTTTGAACTTTAATTTATCGACATAGTTTTTGTTTGTTTAGTAACGATACTTGATTACGTGATAACCAGTTCCATGATTTCCTGAAATTCGGCATCCAAGAGAGTGAAAAGTGGGGAAAATGGGTGAAAAGAACATTCAATGAAACGTCGGTACCCAACGGGATTTCATTGTTGTTCTCAATTTAGCAGGTGAGTAAGAGAAGTGAAGAGATTTTGGTCAGCGCTTAACATCGAGTTCTTATAGCAATGGTGAGGGGTGACATGAGGTGGGTATGGAGCAGTGCTGGAATGAAAGGGCGGGAGAAACGGAGATTCCCGAGAAAACCCGCCGATCAACGGCATCGTCCAGCACGATTCCCACATGCGAAAATCCGGGGTACGACCCCGCCAGAAATCGAACCGCCTTGATGGGAGGCGAATGGTCTGACCATTCGGCCACCTCGGCCCCTACTTTAGCAGGTCACTTACTAAAAGGAAAAAAAAATGTAATTTTGTAAAGTTCGAAATTCAACAAACACGGAGGTGTGTAGACGGAAAACATGTTTTTGATTCATCCTCGATATAGGAATGTATAGAAGACTTCAAAATGTAGAGTTGCGTTTCCCTTCAGGACGAAGACTACGTAAACACCAATAAATTTAAGATTCTTTTCAAAATTCGACTCTTCGAGAGTCTAAAAGTATGTAACGTGGTTTTAAGGAGTGGTCGCTAACTTGGAGCCAGCAGCCTATCATAAATTTTTTCCTTCAGTTGGATGCTTATATAAATGTATAATATGATTTCAAGATTTTTCGAAATCAGACCTCTAATGGGGTGAAAACACGCAAAATTTGCTTTCCATTATCTCTTGATATTTATCCAACCATTTGAAATATGGAGGTGTGATTTGCTTCAAAACGATGGTTAAGTAGATATCTACATCAGTAATATACATTTATAAACTGGATAAAATTAATTGATTACCACGTGGGAAAACTTTGTAAACAATTTCTGAGTTAGGTTCTGCAATATTTTCGATACGAAATGTCTTACAGTGCCTCTTTTTACTGATTTGTATGTACTAATGTACTATGGGTTTCTTGTTTAAAGAGAACTGCTGACATGACATCTGGTACGCTACAAGTATTACACGCGGGTAAACCCCAAACGAACAGCTAGCTGGTATATAAATATACACAGTATTAAATTTGAATTTTCATTAAAACTTTCTTTCGAAAATAGTTTCCAAAAAAATGTTTTAGAAGTTTATAAAAACATTCTAAAACTTACAGTAAATGATTGTGAATACACACATATGTATATGTATATTTACAAATGTTTTTGTATGTTTACAAATATTAACTGTACATTTACAAATGATAACTGTACATTTGCAAATACATTCTTGTTCGTTTTTGAACAATTGTCTGAAGTGTAACAAAAAAATTGACAACCAGTTTCCAAGAATTTTTTTCAAACTGCAAAATATTTTGTAAAATGTGACATGCCGTCAAAGGTTATTTTGTTTCACATCGAACACTTTCATTCTACTCAAAAAATACGTCCCACTAGTCCCTACAGGTATTTTGAAAATTTTGACTACTTAAATTACCTGTGACATTTCTGTTGTAGTGTTTAGAGTGATACATGTTACACGTTACATTAAAAACCTTTTCTTGTAAAATTACGATTTTTTACAGTGCATATATAATGCGTTAAGCGAAAAGTGTTTTCAATAATACACAGTGTACAAGGCTCTGAAAAGTGTAATTTGGTAAAGGACACTTGTGTTCGATAGGGTCAGAAATAGCCATGAAAATTATGTTCAGCTTGACCAGCAGGGACGATTAAATTCTTGCCCACAGAAGCGCGCCACGCATCTCTAAGCACACACTTGTAGAACTTTCGATACATATTTCATTTTCCTACCCATAGGAACATAAGTGTCCTATGTCATACTGCTCGTATCGAAGCCCTGTACACTACTGTATTTATTGTACACATTTATCGTTTATATCCTATATTACGCACCTTACTTAAGTTATCGGGCGAGACTACGATGTAGTTTGTACGGTCTCAGCAAATGGGTCGGTGGGTATAGAAAATAAATTTAGATCAGCTGTAACAAGAATTTATGACTTCCTAAACTTCTACATTTGCAGTTCAGTCAGCGTATGCCTACAACTGTAATATTAGAGATGCAATGTTACCTGCACGCGTATGTGGCAACAGTACATAGCCGAAGATGTGTCCAGACATGACAGTACCTTTCCGAAATCACTCCCCAACACTTCTTATTCAGGCATGGTAAGACTGATAACACATTTTAGTTCTTGTAGATAGTTTTTTAATCGTTCTTCTTTCTATGAACATAAGATCCTGTAGGAGCCATAGATTTTATCAGGTCCGTATGACATCTTGACTAATTATGCAAGGTTAATGAACGTACCTGATAATTTATCACATAACGGTAAACTTACACGATAATTACGGTCTCGGAAACGACAAACTTTCTTTTAAATTAAATATGTTGACCATCATGTCACAGGCGCCTGATTTTATCCGAGGAGCCCAACATGACGGAATGTAGCTAGCACTCGTACACAACAAAACAACCTCCTGAGGTCGGGCACGCCGTGAAAGCAATCATGCGTCATTATTTTGTTCATAAACGACATCCTCGTTCCTTGGAACAACGAGGTGAAGATGAAAGCACCTACAAGAGCCGCTCGACTATCACCTTCACAATGCTGAACTGTAATTGGCTGTCGAAGGATCTGCTGGTTGACCCCGTAACTTTCTCTGGGCAGCGTGGAAGGAGAAAACTGGCATTATTTTCTCCTTTCGCCCCCGCGTTCTTCTTATGATGAATCCAGTGCATAATCCGGACTGAAATGTTGATCTGGTTATGCTAATGAACGCGGAAATCCTGAGAAACTAACTGCAACATTAGATAATCCGCTACAGATTCATAACAATATTCCTTACATAGGTACATTTAAAATATGTATCACGTCCACACATGCCTTAACTCTCAATTCCAGGAATATATATCTCACAAAGCGATATTTTCTTAGTTATGACGCATCTAAAAAAATTGTATTTTAAGTAAAATTCCGATTGCTAAAAAAATAGAACTTCAGAGTATACAGCTTGAGAAACACATAAATTACACTTTAGGACTCGGAAATGACCGTGGCAACATTACACCGAATGCATGTATAAATGCCTACACGGGAAATCTTACATCGTAAATATTATTTGCATACAGAATCCGACATTTTATTGGAACGGAAATCAGTTTGATTGAGCTTGTAGACGTTTAAATTGCACTCAAACTCTTCGGGAAACTAAAGAACCCACTAGTTCATCAGTAGGGCCCGGTAGTTTTCGCGAAAAGATTTTTGCCCCACTTTGTTTCAGTGTCTTACGTGCACACCTGCAGTTCAACTTCATGGCTATTGACAGAGTGTTTTTGTACAGAGTCGTTATTCATTTGACTGTGCCAATCAGTACACGGATAACTGTCACACATCACGTCTGTGATTTGGGGGTTTAACCTCCACACGCTGGGTGTTACGGCATCCAATCACTGACCACATAGCAGAGATGCAGGTGCGCACGTAAGGCACAGAAAGAAAGTGCTGCAAAATTCTTTTCGCGAAAATTACCGGGCTCTAGTCATCAGAAAGAATTTAAAAATCCTAGCAGTGAGTTGGCGATGACGTGAAATTACTGTGGAGCAGTGGCGGAAAACAAGGATAGAGAAGAATGGGAGTACCTCAAGAATACCCACTGGCCGCACCTGCTGCGTCCGTTACCTTAATCACTTGCGAAACTAGGAGCGTTCCCGCTGATAGTCAAGCCTCTTAGTACCGTGGTGTGTGGAGAGTGGTTTGTATACTATCTTATTTTATATGAAATTCCTCTACGTGTAATTTTGCAGTTGGCGCAGTGACTAGAGCACTCGCTTCCTACCAAGGCGATTCGGGGTCGACTCCCGGATGTTTCGGTCCCCGAATTTTCGCATGTGGGAATCGTGCCGATAGTCGGCGGCTTTTTTTATTTTAATCTCCCGTTTTCCCGCCCCTTCATTCCGGCGCTGCTTCATACCCACATCATGTCACCCCTCATCAGCGCTAAAAACCTAGAAGTTAAGTGCTAACAAAAATATCTTCGTTCACTCACTTAATTATTTATATACTTAATTACAATGTTCAGCTTTTTCATTTATATGTATAATAGAAAATGCTGAACTTTGTAATGAAAATTTAAAATTTTCATCATTTTTAATAAAAAAAAATATTATTGTTTTTATATATGTTTGATCTCAACCTACAACATTGTTATACACTGTGAATTTTTTCGGTTTGGTAGGTCAGTTGTTTTTAGTGGCGTACATAAAACCGTAAAGTACAAATTTTTACGTTTGCGGCTCATTACGCAAAATCTATGAGAGATAGAAAATTTTCCTAAGAGGAGGATTTAGTCACAACTTATGTTTATAACAAGAAAAGAAATATCTGGTAGAAATATAAAAATAAAAAAGACTTTGAAAACTGAGGTGACCACGCCCTTAAGAAATGATGTGCGCTGATCTAATGGCAGTTTATTATGTCAATTTCAATAACATTACCGTGTGATGCTAGAAAAAAATTGGTTTTCGTGACTCCTATCTGGGTACGATTATACATTATTTCCAGTATTTTATATATGTTACATGTTTGTTGACGACAGTTGTTACTACCCGTCTGACCAGTCTTACCTCTGAGCTGTTGTGTATTGACGACTTTAAGTCTAAGCTGTTGTGTACGAGAGATACCTCAGTTACTCACCGAACATGTCTGGCTCTTCTAGACGTGTTGTTGATAAGTTGAAAAAAATTCGCAGATGGATTTCAAACCTTCTTCAAATTCTGGTCAACTTAAAGTTAAGAAAAATGATCACATACCTATTGTTTTGTATAAACCTGAAAAAAGTTGTTAGATGTTATTGAACATTTGAGGGTGCTAGAATTATTTCCGGAAGTTAAAAAACTTACGGTTATTGAGTCCAAACTAAACTAATGTTTTGCTTTGGTTTAGAATTCAATTGTATGTATTTAATAAAGGTTTCATTCTAGAACGCCGCACTTGATTGTCTCTGAAATCATAAAATACTGCTAAGTTAAAAAAAAAAAACTGTAAAACAGCACATTAATTATTTCTCATTGTATATATACCCATTACAAAGGGGCATCTCCACTGACGTTGCCTTATCTATAAGTAGGCAAGTTTTTATTCGAGTCCTTGATTTTCAAGATAGTTCCATCCGTCTGCTGGCGTTACAGCGTCCGAAGACGGGTACAGACATCAGTTCCAGAAACTTCGCCTCTGTTGTGGTCGAAGAAAGCCTGCCACTTTCATCTGTGATAGCCTATCTTCGTTGTGTCGTCTGTGTTCACATACATTCGATGCTCTGTTCGTTTCTGTTGTCCTCGCTGTCCTCGCCCAATTTTGTGACTATTTTTCACACAAGTGATTTCCCCGTATTTTTGGGTCGTTTTTCTGGATACGCGGATTACATTCCCTTCCGGAAATGTATGTTATATATATATGTTGACAACAGGTAATACTGTTTTCTTACTTTCACATTGATTATGGATTTTCTACAACATTAGCTCACAATGGCGGTCGTTCATTAAAATGGTTGAGTTTATAGAACTCTTTGGTCTACATAATATTTAATTAATGTCACAATCTTTCGTCTATCAAAAATTTGCACACCTACGTTTACACGTCTGTGCAAATATTACCTACAACGCAAATAATTATATTAACACTTATGTACGTTGTGAGCTAAACGTTTAATACTCACGCTGTTTTTAACAGGGCTACTCATTTATTTCAAACGTAAGCTTAAATGTTTTGAGGTACGATTTAGACGTTATTTAGAATAATCACTGAATTTTCCTCTATAAATTACTCTGAAAATGTAAAATTTTCTGAGAAGTTACTGTAAGTGTTACGTATGCGTCTCAAGAGTAAGTGGACCTGACGCGTGAGACTTGGAGTATGTCTCTACCAGGGTAACATAACGTTTCCGGACATATGTCCATATCACATATTTTTCTTTCTTTGTGTGTGTGGAATGTTTCCTTGAAAGTTTGGCCGTACCTTTTTTGTAACACCCTACATGGCCAATTAGTAACAATGAGCGTTCCCGGAGGAAAAACGGAAAATATTTTTTTCTTGTGTAACTGTTAAAAATGTTTCCAATGAGTCTATATACGAAAAGAAGACACACTTCAAACTATGTCCCTATGATTTTAAAAATGCAGTCCACTAATTAAAAACATGATTTCCAAACTCCTCAAGTGCTAAAAATGACTTTTTCACGTTGCTGTAGCTGAGAAAATGTAAACTGTAAAATCGGAAAACCAAATCATATAATCCTGCGTTGGACTTTACCACATACTTTCCATAAACAAAAAACAGGATCATCGCTTAAAGACGCGTTGAAAAACGGTTTCTCCGAAAGCACTATACGCTAGTATAGGCCTAGGCGCCTAGAAGCGATGAGGTGTTAGACGGACGTGTTATAGTCGACTTACAGCCCTCCCCGTTTCCGTGCCCCAAACGTTAAAAAAATCTAGCATACACTGGCTCTTAATCTTACAAAATATGCATATACAAGTTCACATATTATTGTCGCTGTTAAATAACTCTCTATTACAACTAAGATTCAACTGATATAGTTGCATGTCGTACTTAGAAAACACTATAACATTAGGAAAAATAACATTAAGTGGGTGCATTTATACACTCACCTAAAATGTGCGATTGATTACGTATGTTATTTATCAAACTGTACATGTAAAATTTTTCTACAGAAATGTGTAGCCTTAATTCCAACTTTGGAATCTCAATGCTTTTATTTTAAATTACACATACACTGATGTAAAAAGCCAAAGAAAAATATGTGTAATTTAATTTTATTTATTACAGTGATGCTAAGAGGGAATGTATCTAAAAAAACGTTATTATTCTGCACATAACTTATCACTGGTGCTGAACAAATTATAATTCTGCGTTTCTTATTAACATATACAATCCACAATAAGCAAACGGGACAATAAATTCGCATAAACATTTCAGTTATCACATTTTGGCAATTTATAAACACGTGGTACTTCTGAGTACGGATGGTAAAGTCCAGATAATCAAGTTAAAGCGTGATATTTGTCTCTTTATGCGAATAAGCTAACAGGCGAACTCTCTGGTACCGTTCACCGCCACTTGCTTCGTTATTCGCTGAGATAACACGTGTGCAGTTAAGTTGGCTGCGAAATTGCAGACATGTTTTACCAGTTCCGCAAGTTGTCAGTGTCGCCACCGTATTTTTGCCAACCACCGGCTTCCGCGTCTGAATTTGATAATCTGTTTGTTGCTCTGTATTCTTACATTCTAGAGGTGCAAAAAATGTTATACCTTTAAAAGTTTTGGTCGTAAATACGGGCTTCTAGTTGTCTTGCGGACAGAGTGATGCCCTCTTTTCAGTGTGATCCTGATTATAACTCCGTGCGTATCTTAAATTAAACTATCCGCCTGTGTGCGTTATCGGCCCGTTTTCCAACCACTTGTATAATGTCGGATGTTACTAGGGAAGGTCTGTTAACTTTACCTCTACGGGTGTTACATCCTATCCCAAGTCCCTGCGAGTATGAATTACATTCGGATGTGGATTCTCGCATGGGTTAATAGATGGATACCGTCGTATGTTTATAAACTTTGACTGCTGGGGTAACTTTGACCTACTCAAAATATTTAGTTTGGCGTCATTTCATGAAGAAATTGCACACTTTATCTGAACGGATCAATACTTTGAAAAACTTGTAGTTAATTATTGTTTTTTTTTTTTTTTTTTTTTTTGTTAAATGGTCCGAAAACGAATATTTTGAGTCGGCTAATGTTCTGCCTGCAGTCAAAGTACCCACATTTGACGGTAGTTAGAGTACATTGTGCGTTTTCTTTGTGTTCACGTATGCGTGTGTAGGTGCGCGCGCGCATGTGTGTATGTAAGAAAGTGTGCGTGATTTTATTAGGTTTCCTCAGTTTTTCTCAGTAAATAGTTTATGTTTATGTATATTGATTTTTTTAATTAGGTGCTTAAATTTGCTGCACTTAAATAATAAACCAGTTTTCTTCGTAGTGAATTTAGTTCCGAAACTGCCAAACATTAGTGTACAGGGTGTTCCATAAGTCTTGTCACCCCCCTACAGTGCTGTGAAGGTGAGCATAAAATGTATGTATCCAGTTTCAGATGGCTGACACAAGCTCTTACAGTGTCGAAGAGCGACTTGTTGCTAGTGTTCGGGCACATGAACGGCCACATACTGGGAAGAGCATAGAGGATGTGCGAGGAGACTTCGCGAGACGATT
>PNEQ01129553.1:0-23666 GCA_003012365.1 Medauroidea extradentata
TATTAATATCCTATGGGAACTATTCTTTCAATTTTAACTGTAACGTTAGCTCTACATGAGCAGTAGTCGTTGGCAACAGCCTATTTTGTGTCCGGTCTCCCTACCAGCACGCTTTTCAAGAGTCAATGTTCAAAGACTATATAATAAAAACTAAAAATAAAAAGGGAGAGTGCGACACTACTACTACTACTTTTTTTTTGTTGAGCAGCAACAACAATTACGGCTATTTTCACCGAAGCTCTCTCGAAAATTACTACACTACATGAAATTTGTTCCTGCTGGGAAGATTTTTCTTCTCTGAGCATTCATATCAGTCTCCGTTGTTTGAAAACTGTTTTCTGGGTTCGCCGTAACTTTTGCTGCAGTGATTTGATTTCAGATTCAATATTAACCCTCCCACATTTTTGGAATTCTGGCATAAGGAAATATTTCTGAATCAAAATGAATTTTCTGACTAACTGATAACACATAAAACTAGTGTCCGACGTGTAACTATAATATTTGACCAATAAATTAATTTTTCTAAAAAAAAATTTCGGTAAAAAATTACTTGAAAGCAGAATTATGTAGTTTAAAATGTTCCTTTATGTCATAATTTATAATATTTTTAAAAATTTGATAACCTTGTAGAGCTGCTTCAGCATTAAACCATTTGTTACATTCAGAAAAAATTAATAATTTTACTCAATATTGTTCTATGGGAAACTTCAAATTATATGAATTAACCTTAATTCCTGACATGAAGTAATTAATGTATATTTTTTCAGTTTTTTATTGCTTTAATTATAGTGTTATTAATAAAATTAAATATGCGCTGACACAAGCATCCAAACTGGCTGATACTACGGGTCATTCAGGGTAAATGTAACATTTTGATGACATTACTTTAATTTTATTTATGTCAAATTATATGTAACAAGTTCCTGAGAATTCATAAAATGAATGCTGGTAAAGTTAAAAAAGTATATGTGACACCATTCTGGGAATTAATAAAATGAATATCTTAAAATGTTTGTTTATCCTGAACAATCTATACAAGCATTCACAGGAAATTGTGCTTATATTGCGACTGGTAAGATTTCACAATGATGGAAATAAAATATTTCTTAGCTGTAAAAAATAAACTTTGTATTTTAATAATGTTATATTTAGTATCTATTTAAAATGAATTGATCCAAATATTGCTGATATGCTGATGATATAGGGGAAATGTGGGTAGTCCCGGACACTTAAAGGAAAATCATTATAACGATATTAAGAAAAGAGGTGTTTACAAAAATGTGCGTGTAGTATAAACTATAATACATGTCATTACTAAACACATTATTAAAAAAATATGTATGAGTAAGGCATATCAATTTTTACCAGATTAAAAAAAGCTTAACAATAGCAACATTTATATTTTGAGAGGTAGCCCCAGATAGTGTCTATTGCCTCTCTTTAAAGCATCCATTCTTAATGCAAATATCACAATTAATGAAAATATCACTTGAATGTGTAACGGAACAGTCTTTGTGCGCCCAACATTTGCACGAACAGCAGTGAATCCAGTTGTGGAAATTATCCCCACAAAATATGCATTCTCTGTCGTCTTCCCCTTCTAATGCTGCCGAACTTGAAGGCTTTTGTGTCTTGGTAGATATATCTGGTCCTAATTCTGTCAATTTCTTCTTGCACTTGAGGATAGTAAGCCTACCGGACACAGTCTTTCTTTTCTTTGCTTTGTAAATTATCTTCTACCATAATTTTGTATGGAGTGGAAGTCAATATTTCACTTTTCTGTGTTTTCTTTTTCTTGGAAACTTGTCTTTTCTTGCTGGCATCAGAAAATGACGAAAGTTTTGTCAGGACAGCGTGTAAGTTCGTTGTACTGCATTCTGAATTTATGAGGTCTCTGTACTAGGTTGTCTCTTTGGCTGTTGTCGAACTGTTGGGCTGCTGATGTTGTTTGTACTGGTTGCTTCTCTTTCACATTCAGACAATAAGGTTGATTCTGTTAGGCTAGTCATGATTTCTGAAGGTTTTGTTGCAAATTTTTCCCCACAACATGATGCTGACACTGTTAAGCTAGGCACTCACGTCTGATGCAGTCTTCATTTTTTTTATTTTTAACTTCATATATTGAAGCTCAAACTCGTGTGAAACTAGGGCTAGGCCTGTGCATCAGATCTGTAGGCCAGTTCGTTACATTTTCTGTTCCAGCTGTTGAATTTGTTTCAATAGCCTCTGTTAGGCTTGCACACACAGACTTCTGCTCTGGGTTCTCAGTCAGCTTGGACGGAAGAAAGTCTAATTCTGAAAAAAACTTTTGGATTCAATTGATGAATCCCTCTACATGCAAATCTATTCCTAGCGATCTCAAGATGGCATGTTTTGCTATACGCACTTGAAACTAATCCTGCTATCTCATAGTCTGTCATACGGATGTCATAAATATTCCTCATCCACAAAGCAGAGACCTCATAATAACCACCCTTAACTGATTTCGTAAAAGTCTTGTCCAGAGGTTGGATTTTATGGGTGTGTGTGGGGGAGTGCTAAGCATGTGAATGTTGTGCTCTCATGCACAGTTAAAAACAAAAATGTCCTTGTGAGTAGCGTGCATATCCAATATTAGGAGCACAGGATTATCTTTGCTTGGATGCACATGCCTTTCAAAATGCTGAAGCCAGCTGTGGTAAGTGTGTGAATCCATCCAGCCATTTGGCTGAACAATGGATATTGCATCGTTTGGAGCACCGATCATCAACCTTTCGTTCATTAATACCCTAGGAAATATGAATAATGGAGGGAAGAAATGTCATGTTGGATTCATACAAAGCATTACAGTAATGTTTCTACTTCTCTCAGCAGACGTTAATTCGCCTACCTGCTTCTTGCTCTTAGTTGATAGAACCTTGGTAATGTGATGGACACTTGAAACACCTGTTTCATCAACATTGTACAAGCGAGAGGGTGGAAAATCATACTTTTCTTTAAAAAAGCTCAATTTTTTAAAGAACATCATACTTGTGGCTTTTTGAAACCAAAACAGCGCATTAAGCTCATAAATTATTTGTAGAAAGCATTCCCAGCAGTCTGATTGGTTCTATTAAACCTGTGCTCAATATGAAGATGTTCTGCCAATTCAAATGCCAGTTTGAGAAACTCTTTTTTTTTTACTTAGTCGCATTAACTGTTCATCTAAATCTTTGAGATGTTCATCCAACATAGACTCAAAATTATGTGTAAATGTACTAGCAAAACGACCTAATTTTGGCTCCAGTGCACACTCTTTGCTCTTTCTTATGCATGCAATTCGATCCTGGAGAGAACTTTTTGGGACGTTAAACTTAATGGTGGCTTCCCGGACACTGTTCCAGATAAAACATTATCCATACATGCTTTCATAGAATCCACAGTCCAGGAACCTCGGATTGTAGTCCTTCCTTTGAACTTCATCTTACTGGTAGAACCTGTAAAAAACTAATAAAATATGCTAATTATTTTTGGGGATGGTATTTAATTTTTTTGGAGTGTTGTGGTTGTCATGAGATCATTGAATATGTTATCACACTTTACTGTAGTGTATTAGGCCTATATTATTTTTAATACTATATAAACTAAACAACTAGAACTACAGTAAACGTGTTGTTAAGCCTACAATATAATTTACTTAATATTTAATTAATTTCAAAGACCTATAAGCCAACTTTGCTGTATTTTTATTTATGGGGGTTTTAGTTTTATCTACAATGAAATCATAAGAGACTAGTTTCTGGAACTATGTACAACACACACAAATATATATAACTTAACACCCATTACTTGTCCTGGACTCAAACCCAGAATTCTTTGGACCACAAGACAGCGCGCCACTAACTATACTATGGATGTCGGCTATCTTGTTGTAGACATATTTTCAGTTTGTAAAAACAAACAATGGAAAAGAAAAAATTTCGCCGAGCTATCATCAACTTAATAATTGAAAAATTGTCGGAGTAATTTAAGGAAGTGGCTACATGGGAATTTGAACACATAACGAAGTTAGAACATCCTTAAAAACACGAGGGATTCTTTATACTAATTAAATATTCAAAACGTCCACAGCTACACCTTAAATATGATGTGTCCATGGTTAACCTCAGTCAGCCTGTCCGGGGCTACCCATCTGACGCCACACAAAAAATTATCGTATGAAGTAAACCAACCATTCTCAATCAATGAAACTGTGGCACTAATAAAACAAGATACCAATCAATAATCTACAACACATATATTATTATCTACTTACCTCCAGTGTAGCAGTTGGTCACAGACTATTATGCAATACAATGTCAACAACATAGAAAACCTTTTAATTCTGCACGAGCGACTGGTTTGGTGCGACTTGCGTCCTCCTCGACTTCTCGCTAATGACGCCTTACGGTAAGACAGTCTTCTGTGCGACTTAGCGGTGCTGCTACCCAGCTTGAGACACATTGAACTATTATTGTCCGGGGCTACCTTCTGTCCGGGGCTACCCATATTTCCCCTATGCTACGTTGATGACATACGAGGGTTTCCCTCTTCAATCACGATATTATAGTATGCCCTAGCAGAACAGCTGTGTGGTGGATTTTCACACTTAAGGTATTTCAGAGGGAAACACAAGTAACACATTTGTTGCATTTGTGAAACCTTTTAGTATTGTTTGTTTAGCAATAATTTAAATTATAGTTCGTACATTGCACTGTGTAAGGTACGTTCACTAGGCTGTAAGTGATGCCATGACAGTACAAGTGTCCATTATAACCCTTACATAATGCGTGTACATTAAAAATGGACATAAATGCTGTATATTTAACTACTAGTATGTACAATTTATGCTTATGTTAAAGTATTTCCTCTTATTTGTAGTATTTAATGTGGGGCAAATAATTGTTGGGGAAAATAAAGCTGACTACCAGAAAAAAAGAGACAATGGAGAGTAGTGGTGAATCCAGGAGGGCACCAAGGTAACTCCCACTCCCCCATTTTACAGGCACCTCAGTCTTCTGCCACGTTGATACAGCTGCTGTGAGATATTTACTGTGCAACTGTGTTCCAATATCATTATAACTGAAATCATTTTACTATGCAACAACCCCATGTTAATCAAATTAAAATTTAGTTTAAGAAAATAAGTCATCTTTAAACTCACTTCAATACCGAGGTGCTCCCATCCTCTGAGGTGAAATTCTGGATCAGCCAGTAGCGGAATTGGGGGGGGGGGGGGTGAGGACATGGTAGAATGCCAATTGAACTGACTGGCAGTAACCTACCCTGAGAAAATATATCCTTGGATAACCAATAATTGAAATACTACTGAATATCAAGCAAAACTACCTTGTTTAAAAAACCCACAACTGATACCCAGACATCACCAGCTTAGTTACAAGGCCAGAAAATGCTTTTTACAGACTTTTAAAATAATTTATTTTATACTGTCTTGTACACTGTTTATTTTTCGAAACATTGTGCTATTGTAGTAAATAAACATCTCTTTGAGGAATAATGCAACACATAACTATGAATTCATTGCCTCAAAACATGACAAGTGTAATTTTTTTTGTTAGTTTCCTTTTCTCTCTAAATGGTTGTTCTAGTATATAAGCAGGGTGAGGATAAAGAGAAACCAGGCAGTTACAGACCTGCGAGTTTCAAATCGAATACAGTGTTTGAGAGATTGTCGCTATGGGGATAGCGATGAGTCTGAATAAAAACTGACATTTTCCTGTTGCAGCAATGTTGCTACAACGTTTCAGTTACTTCATTCATCATTACTGCAACATTGAAGATTTTTTTATATGACGCTGCTGCAACATTGCTACAACGTATATGTGCTGTATAGGTAGTGTTTTCTCACTGCATTATTCAAAAGTGTTAGTTCTAACCCTAGTATGTAAACATATGTACTTCTCAATCATGTTCATTTCTCAAAACAAAATTGTATAAATAAAAATTTTAAGAAAATTGATTTGCAAACCAGTTTTTGTTAAAATTATTATTGGAAATGTAATTAATGCACACAATGCATAAACTATGTAAAGTATGTTATATATTTACAACTGGAAAATGACAATCTAATTTACTTCTCACAGTTCAGAGCAAGGGACTGGGGCCCAAGTCATTCTGCCCCTTTTGCTCACCCTCCCCCAATGTTTATTCACTGCAACCTACTAGGCAAATAATTCTGAAAAAAATCTAGTTGAAAGTACTTCGATTTATATTCTGTCAAGGAATAACTCATTTGTAAATTTTTGTTAAGTGTAATGTTTTTTTGCCCCAATATTTACTTTTTTTCAGTTGGAGACTGAAGATTGCTGAAATTGGCTTACTGATCCCCGACTGACAAAAATAAGTTATTAAAATTTTTTACACAGGTCCTAATGTTTTATAATTTGTATGGAATTAATTCCCATTATTATTTGTTACGTTACAAGCATGACTTTATCAATAATTGTCACAAATTGTACTACAAAATATCCAATTGCTGCAATAAACTAATTAAAACAAAATTCCTTCAACATTACTGGTGGTTTAAAATTCCCATATTTATTTCCACCCACTTCGTTGGCCATCCTTGTACAAAGTTTTATATTTATTGATTAGCTATAACTTATAAACTTGACTTAACCATTAAACCAATGTACTTCAACGCAATATCAGAGTACTGCTATTTTTTTCACCTAAACTTATATATGGAACAATCTTTGGTGAATCTTTCTAGAGAAAATTAGTATTTTAATAATCGACATAAACAATACAATAATCTCATATACATAACAGTAACTAGAAAAATTAGACTAATGATTATTTTTCACGGAGATGAAATTCTATAATAAGGAAATAAAGAAAATAATATATTTTTTGTAAATTTAATTTTTACCTACCTGACCAATTAAAAAATGCATACTTATGAGGGTGAGAGCATGAACAGTACCAATGGTGGTCAACATTTTCTGAAACTCTTAGCACTGACTATGAAGAAACATTTTAAATGCTCAAATATATGCTACCATACATTACACAGACAAAGAGCATTGTTAAGTTTTTATCTGTCTTGGTTAGATATAGCTCATTTGGCAGGCAAATAGCTGGCTACACCTGCATCATGGTGCCCAAAAAAGGCGCAACTTGAGAAGAGAGTTACAGTAGCATTAACATACCCCATTCTTTAATGAAAGAACAATTTTAATCAGTATTTTATTTTTGTTACCTTTGTTAATTTATTCATTGATGTACTTGTTATATTCTTATATAAATGCTGTAATTTTCTTTCTGACCGTTGCAATAATAAAATTCAGTACAGCCATGTTAATAGAGAACTGCATTACTTTTGGTCATTTTGGCTCTTTAGAAGTACATATCTATCATTCGCAGGACAAACCTCTATAAGTGGAATGTTAACTTACCAAAACACAAATTATTTGTAAAGAAATTTGTATAAAGTACTATCAATGTGTAGAAAGTAACATAGTGAGACATAACGGTCAAGCAAAACAAAGCCAATACACAAAACATTTATTTATACATATAACTGAATAGGAGAATATTCATTTTCTACTCCACAAGGGCAAGTCTTCACAATACATAATTGAAAACCTGTAAGTGTCTGTGTTTATCATATGATATTCAGTTTAGGCACACAACATATATTTGTTTTATGTTTCAACAACATTTTGGTGTATTCTGGATGTCCACATAGCATATTTAGATGTACAGAGGTATTCTGAACACTCTTGGCAGTAACTATGGTACTGGAAAAATCTTTTTTTTGGTCACAAGTTAGATTTCAAATAATAATAACAATTCACTTGCAACTGAACGACCACCCAGTAACAAATTCTGGTAGCTTCATTTATCACTTAAAGCAGATCCCACTCCATCATCGACCTCCTAAGCATACTGCCTGCCCCGCTCTGTTCTAGTCCTCATACCTCGATCTTCTTGCTATTATGCATCATCCCTCTATACTCTGCCTTAGTTAACAGGAATTGATTTATAGACAAAGGTCGCTAGGAGACTAATGGACGACTTGAGGTTCACAGCCTCTGATGTCGCACCACAGAGGGAGAGTACTGTGGGAAACAAAGCTTGTTTGTAAACATGCTGAATCGTTGTTCTTGGCAGAAACCAAAAATTTTGTTAGTATAAAATGGTTTCATTTCATAGTTAAGATACACAAATGCATAAAAACAATGTTTAGTTGAAAAAGCGGCTAATTCCAAACAATTAATTTTTATTTACGTACATCACATCCGGGACATGTGAAGCCAAACTCCTGTATGAAAATTATGTTCGGTTGAAGTATCCATGGAGATAGGAATTGTATCCCACACTAGACTGGATTTCCACCTCATTTCAAGTCGTCCATTACATATTCAAATAAGGGAAATACAAGTATCGTCCTTCTGTTGTGTGTCACTATCAAGCCCCATGGTACCATGCGAGTACAGTACTTGTGTTTCCCTTATATGAATATGTAATTAGTCAACAGGCAGCCTAACTTACCCCAGCCACCCTCTCCATTCACCATCCTGTATATACTGACCAATCTTCCTCTTTCCTTCGAGTCCCACTTAGGTTTCTTTAGATAGCAGACATTTCCCTACTCAAAATGCTATAGGCCTACACAAACACTCCCAGATTTACAAACCAGCTGACACACGGTAATATTTAATAGCAACCAACCAACATCACTCGCCTTCAACATGTATTACTATTTGCTATACAGAGAAGCTGTGTAAGTCGGCAGATGAGTTCTGATAGTCTATTTTGTTATCATTAGTGGAGACTCATGCAGCAACAGTCGAGAGAGCAAGTGAAGTGATTTTGGTCAGCGCTAGTGAGGGGCGATGTGATGAGTACAGAGCAGCACTGGAATGGGCGAGGAAAACGGAAGAACCCGCCTACCAGCAGCATCGTCCGGCACGATTCCTACATGCGAAAATCTGGGGTCTTACCCCTCGACCATGCTGACCCTTGCAAAAGTCGAGAACAAATTAAATTATGTTAATTAAACACTATATTCAAGACACAACTTACAGTTTAAATCAATATATTTTAGTGTAAAGAACTAATTAAAGTATTATTTCTTTTTCGGAACTTAAGTGTTTTTCTATCACATATACACAATTTTTGTCATAGCTGCTTATTGGCCTATTTTTTTAACTATCACCCGAACACATTTTAAATGTGTAAACATTAATTTTTTCCTCGATACAGATTTCCAATTAGACCATTTGTGATTTCTGCATTTTTGTGTAACTTGTGTTACCGAGAATTTTCTTGCTGTGTGGATCTTAACAACCAGGAAAGTGAGGGCTTACTTTGCAAACTAGCTGTAAATGTATACTTATTATCTAAACGTTTAAATTTTCGAACAGTTACAAAGTTTTGTACATTAGAACCCTGTTTAAACATTTCTGAAGTGAGTTCAAGAGTCTACTACATAAACATAAAAACATTTTAAGAGGGTAATTTGCTATCATAAAACCGTTTTAGGGGTCAAATTAAAGAAGTACAATCAGGAATACATTTTAAATTGGAATTTTGTAATGGTAATGTATGTATATGATAAAACCCAGCAAGATGTTTGTGGTGGGAAAGAAAGAAAGAGGGTTTCACATACGTTTTTAAATCGATATGCTGTTAAATGAGATAACAAAATTATATTTATAGGCATATCATTTATAATTAAACTGAAGGTTCTTGTAAGTATTACATGAGCAATAAAATGAAGACTTACAAACCTTTTTGTTCACTAATTGAAGCTCTCAGTAGGTCTACACCTGGTCTCTGTGGGTTTGCGCTGGTTTCCACATCACCTTTGAGAGGTACAGCGATCAATGCGTTTTACATGGCGAGTTTCCCCAGGAGGCTTATTAAACAAACCATGGGACACGAAAACAAAAATGGTATTAATCCCTTAACAATTAAGAGGAATTACCACTTTCAGTTTTCAACCGTTTCATCAGCAGCTGGTGCTTTTCTTCAGCATGTTTCACTTGCTGAACATGTAGCTCTTCAGCTCTTGCTGCAGCTCTGCGATGATTCGCTAACAATTGAGCATGCAGTTCATCATCTCTAGTTGCTGCCCTCGTCGCTGCCCTGATTTGCAGTCGTAAATGCAGTTCCTTCAAATGCTGCAATCTCGCATCTCCCTTTTCACGAGCTTCTAGTTTAGCAAGTCGATGCTTCAACTCTCTGTTTATGGCAGCATTCCTACTTGTTGGCCTAGCACATGAAGGCCCAGCTTGAGACTTATTACCGGTGTACATGTGCCACTAGACGATTTACTTTCTGGAAGATCGTAATCGTGGTCAAATGAAACAAACGGAATTGATTCCTCCAACTGTGTTTTTGGTGGCTCATATATGAACAATTTATGAATAGTAAGAACACAAACAGAACATATTTGCACACTTAACTTTAGAACAGACATAATATCGCATATTTTATGATAGTTTTACATAAGTTGCATCTAGTTTCCAATTTCTGAGGGTATATTTATTAGAAAGCTAGAATATTGCTCCAATTACTAATCCCATTGATGAGCTAGGCTTTCACTCTACTTTAAAATAAACTTTTGCTTTTAATTGCTGTAAGCTTTTTGGGAAGAGAATTATAGAGTTTGTAACCAGCAAAAGTTAGGGCAGCTTGTGTATGTGCCACAGGGAAGCATCGTGTGGGACCTTGTTCATAATAATGGCAAACAATATGGGTGTAAGGATGGCACTTATAAAATACTATTGTGGATGGAAGAGAACAAAATGAAAATAAACATGAGAAAAGCTTGCATGCAGATGAGATGACCGCAGGAGATAAGAGGAAACTAGTATACAGTTAACAAGTCATAATGTTGCAGAGTGACTTAGGGAGGAAAATGCAGGTGGAGAGAGCTGTGTCTAAAGGGAGAAGAGCTCTATTTTTTTATGAGAAGGGTATTGAAAGGAGTTATTAGGTTACCAGATACAGGTAGGGTGAATAGATACTCTTCACATTTACCTTCTACGCTTGCATGCAACTATTCATCTGCACTGTAGGGCTAATTGGTTTGAAGAAAAAAAATTATTACTGCAAACTTATTTTTTAAAATAAAATAATAAACTAATACAAATTACATTATATATCCTGTTTAAAATTTGTGCAGTTTAAAACGACACTACACTAGAACACATTCAGCGAGGTGCGATGGAGACGAGAATACTGGTGCATTTTACCATGCTGCCATGTACTGCATTTCAGTAAAACATGAACGATGGTATAAAATTGTTTTATTGTTTAAACTATGTATTCAATAAGATATAAGATAAACACATACAATGATAAGCCTACATATCTTTGAAACTTTTCCAAAGGAATTTGTCCCGTTCTCCCTCTCAGTACTTAGGTTTAGAATAGTCTGCTATCATATGTATATTACATACTCTTTAAATACGTGCAGGCAGGGAGACTGGACACAAAACAGGCTGTTGCCTATGACTACTGCTCTTGTAGAGCTAACAGTACAGTTTAAAATTGAATAAATAAATATATATATGTATATGTATATATAAATATGTATAAATTCCCAGAGGATGAGCTATTAAATAAAACATTAATATGAGGCAGAGTGAAAGTTACAATTTATTATATAAGATACTGGGCAGTTTAAATATACAAGAAAACATTTTATTACCAAATTGCGCATTGCTATTCAGACCCTTCTTAAACATTAAAGTTTCCTATGGGTACCCATGTAATACTATTATTTACTTGAAAACATTAAATAAAGAAATTAATTGTTATGTTTGTTATATAAAGTCAAAAGCATAAAAGACCTGGATGACGGTACATAACACATTTAACGTTTATACGGCTACGTAGCACTTAGCTGAAACGTATGACTTGCGGCGAGTAAACGTCCAAAGAAAGGACATGCTGCATGCATATGGCTTTGCTGGAAGTTGCAGTATTACAGAAGTCGTTGAAGTATTGTTGAAACCTTGAAAGTTGAAGTATTATTCTTTAGTTGAAAGTGGAATGCTTATACTTTCTTCAATCTTAGGCAGTAGAATACTTAAACCCTACACTTTAATAAATGAAAAGGAAAGTGGAGAATTAATGTTAGTTTTTTTGCGAGACAAATAGGGTCTAACAAGGGTGGACGCGGTGGGAAAACTCACCTAAGGAGGGAAGACTCGATGGCTTGCATCTTGAAGTACACGAAATGATATTAAAATTTTATCACAAATACCTCAAATCATGTACAAAGTCAACTACTTTACATTACGTGAAAAAAAAAATAGAGAACATATTGGGCACTAAGTCTCGAACTCTAGATCTCCTTAAAACGAGGAGCAACACCAAGGTACGTCATGTCGGTTGAGTGGAGGCTTACACAATGGCGCTTAAAAGATGAGGTGCGGTGAGCGTGGTGACGCTGAAAAGCTTAGATTGTCGCCGATAGATGTCGCATAGATTCTATAGAATGATTAAAAGTGCTGACAAAGCAGTATATTTTGTGCGCAGTGCGTGCTGCATGCGATGGAACGACAAAGGTAGGCGGTGCAAAGTTTATCTGTGTTCCTGCAGGCGAGTGCATGTATGAATCGCGCCAATGCAAGGAAGTGCAAGGAGGATGCGGTCTCTCTCTAACATTGTAAGAACAGTGTGTATGATCACGTATGGTGCGTCCTGTGGATAGTATTACAGATTGAGTGTGGCATAACGAGCTGGCTCGTGAAGCAAACCTGTAGTCGCTCTGGCTAGGCTGGGAGACGTGAAAATAAAACGTAGCACCACAAGCAGAGAAATACTGCGTGAAAATTAATTATCATAGTACCCTTGAATTAATAATAAAATTATAATCTAGTTATCAAATCACTCTCATGTTAGAAATAATAACAAATGTGCCGGAAAAATATAAATAATATACAATTAATAAACAGCCCAAATTGAATTGTTTAACAATTTCTCCCAAGCATTCCTTTTCGCTGCAGTGCTTCGAAAACCTGATTTTTTGTTTTCCACAACTGTACCACGACTCTCCACCAGGGAAAACAAAATCGATTTTTCGCTGGAAGATAACCTATCAGACATCTGCTTTATCGGCGTGTCCATATCTATTGCAATTGCAATTAAATGCAGCGAGATGAAACAGAATGCGGAAATGAGCATAATTCGAACTGTAAAAAATTGACTACATCATAATTTTAGATGTTTTTATTGACCGAGATCATGATGTCATTATTGACATCTTTGAGTTCGGTTGAGCTCAGTTAACTTCGTGTCTAGGCCAGAGCCACTCTAAACTTCATGAAGTCGCAGCCAGGCTGAAACTAAAATGCACTGTGCATATGAAATATAGTGTCACTTAAAAAATCTACTTGAGCAAGTACGAGTGGAACCTACAACTCAAGTCACGACTGTACATACGGCCCTAAAACGTACAGCACTGCCAGCTCACTTGTGATTGGATGAAACGAACAATGCTGTACCAATAGGATCTTATGATTGGACGAACAACAGACATGCACAGTTGTTCCATATTTCCACGTTATGAAGTATTAAAAGCGATGGTTTTTAGCACAGTTCATTTATCTATTCCAACATAAATTTCGCTAAAATGAAAACATATCGTTAATAAATCATAACACATAATGTATAAAAAAATGACACAAGAAGTGTATTGACTTACTCGGGTTACGCTGGGTAGTGTAAAACTTCAAGTCCTCGCGTTCAAAAAGTGATCCAAATGAAGTTTGCTTTTGATGTGTTGCCATGATCGGACAAATCTAACGTGTTCTACAAACAACTCTTATCAGGTTGAGTTACATAAACGTAACTTTTTAACATCTTGCAGTATAACATATAAATAAAAATAATAGTGAGTTTGAAACTGATTCTGCAATGCCGTTCGTTCGTTATAATAAAACAAGATGCACGCAAGCGATGCTGTGTACTCGGTTCACGGGCCACATTCGCTTTCGTGCTGTACCAATATGGCGTCCATAACAATCGAGGTCAAGCAAGTCACGGTAGTGTTGCCAGATGCAACTGCATTTCCACCGTAGCTATATCTCACATTGTTCACTCTGCCATGTTAAGTCGATGAACGATGATTATCATGTGCGCTTGTGTTTATGTTTATTTATAATTTAAAAAAAATAATTTTGCTCGGTATGTTGATGATTGGTGCTTGTGAATCTCTCGTGTCTACGAAAGTGCTCATGACGATACCACTCGTAAATACCGAACATTTATATATTAAACTGCATACACAAACTGACGGTACATTACAAAACACTCGTAATAACGAACGTCTCGTAATATCCCGTACTCTTAGTAGCGGGCTTCCACATTACAAAGCCTCCCTATCATAAAGCAAATTTAACAGGGAAACCACTTAATCTATCTTACCTGATCTGTTATACCAACATTAATCCTGCATATAACTTTACTACATGTAAGAAATTTGCACAAACCTGGACATTGTTAGCTTTGGTTTCTGCATATTTTAGAAACAGAAACAGATTTTAATACCTCAAGAGATACTAAACGATTTTTGGCAACACTGTTTAATAACCCTATTTCACAGTTCCATAAATGAACAACATATTCTCATAAAAAGAAAACTAACCAATTTAATCACACTTTACATTTTTAACAACCACTCTTCGACACTGCAAAGAGGCCTATTGTGGAATTAAGAAAGAAACCGTAAACATCGATAAGTTTAAGCACAGTAAAAACGATGTTCAGAAAAAAACATGTGCCAGGTACTTTAATACTCGCGGTGAAAATAAGACGGTTAACTATGTTTTTTTTTACTTTACACTGTTCGCTGCATATTCTTGAGCAATGACTACACGAAAAGGGGTAAACCTAAAATCCATGTTTGCTAAAAGCAGTCCAATGAATGAATTGTGGTTACGCAAAGGCACGGCTTCATGATGCTATGGTGACTAAACGATCGGGATATGTTCGGCAAACTTCGGGGTACGGTCAGCAATGTGTGAAAAATACTGTATTCTTTAGTGAAAAATGTGGGTGAAAAAGCTATAAATGTGGTACGCTAGTTACCGAAACTACAATATTATCAGCCCCTTCATTAATTACGACACTACATCTGCATACGACATTTATGGTACCAAATGTGCGATTTCAGTACAGGTTTCTTGTTATGAATCGACAAAACTACAAAAAATTAAATCTAGGAAGTCGTATAATAATTTACACCAATCGTACAATAGGACATAAAATCGTACATTGTATGGGAGAATCGTACAAGTTGGCAGCTATATTTACGGTACCGATATTCTCACAAAATAAACTTTCTCACATACTGCAATTACCGGTACTTTCCACTCCAACTCGAACGAGATAAAACAATGGTGTCGCAGCATCTCTTCCACACACTCGCAATCCTTCATCCCACACGGCCAATTCGAACATGCCACTCAAGGTTGGACCAATGATAAGCGCCTATTTTGTGAAACCTAGACCATACGCCACAAGAAAGCAGGCTGTTCCATTTATTGTACCCGTAGTAAGTCGTGCACGAAAAGAATGCCGGCCGATCGCTCCTGAGTTGCCGTCAATAAATTAGGGTGCGACGATCATGGGGAGAATCTTAAATACCAAATTCATTATCTCAAAAAATGGAGGTGACGATTATGCGAGTAAATATGGTAATACACAGTAGAAATTAAATTTTTCCTTGACCTCTACAGAAAATCCCTGACGTTTCCCGCTTTTCCCTGCATGTTACCACTCTGTAAAATGTTACCACTCTGTAAAATGTTACCACTCTGTAAAATGTTACACGACATAAAATACATAAAAGTAAACAAATGGGGAGTATGAGTTTCCATTGGTTGGACAGTTCTTTATTTCACCTCACCGAGTGTTTTAGAAACTACGTACATGTGGATACTGGATTGGCACGACATCTGAAGTGTAGCATGGGAAGCTCGTTTCAATGGTACTGACAAATTAGTCATAAGTTTCGCATTGCAAGTTCACAGATATTAAAAATGTACAAACATTACTATCTGCACAGTTTAAATAAGACATTTTCCTGAATACACGTTCTTAAGGGTCCATGCACCTGTGTTTCAAACACTTTGCACAAATGCGACTATTCACTTTTTAACGAAAATATTCAACAACCATAACATCTGTATACCTACAAAAAACACACACTTTAAACAATGTTTCTAACACTAAATTCAGAACGGTTATTAGAAATGTGATTTTAGGACTTCTTGAAATGTCTAAAAATGGCTTTATCAGGCTGCCGTACATGTAAAAATTACAACAAAATTTAAAAAACGAAATATTAGAAAGATGTGTTGGAATTTAATCAATTATTTCCGCAAACAAAATTGTATCGTCACCGTTTAAAGTCTCATTGGGAATTGAATAGCCGTAAAGCTCTGCACGCCAGTCGCGTAGCTGACGTAGTCGCGACACAGCACTATACACACCGGCTGGCATCAACCTTAGCGCTCCATTGATTTTGTGCCATACAGATGCAACCCGTCTTCAAAGGACTCTTTAATGAATTATTTTTTTGAACAAAATGTTTTTTGGCTGCAGCCTAAGTTGTGTAGGGCAAAATAAATTGTACCCAAATTATTTGTCGTGCACGTAAAACCTAATATTGTTGCACCTAATTGGAGTTTGTGTAGCACCACGACTGGTTTCTGTTGTCTGAGGAGTCTGTAATGTTGACATGACAGGCGCAGGATCATCAGCAAGTTTGGACTGTTGAGCAATATCTGTTTCCAGCATGACGGTTTGGCCCTCCAGTAACTGGTAACTGTGTCCGTCCAGAAACTGAAATGATATTTTAGTACATTCTGACTACGGGCGTGGATATTAAACCATTTTTTTTATGTTATGAATAAGTTTCCAACATAATAAATTGCAGTAAATGAAAAAAAATATATATGACAATTAGTCTTCATTATAATTGACATATATCAGTAATACATATACATATCGCAAGCAGTAGCTGATTTCTTGGATTATGTAAAGACAATAATCTCTAAAATTCATAGGTTGTCCTGAGTTCAGAAACTATTGCAAAATGTTGGCCAATATTACCTACAAATGAATTGCCACCTACCAAACAATATTATAGCCTGATGAACAAAATGTTGTTAGCCTACTGTTGAATGGCCAGCAGCAGGAAAGATGGAAAACTTTGAGGGAATTTATAAGAAAAAAGATTTAGATTTTCTACGGTAATACTTTATGCTGAGCACAAATTTATTTCTTGCTTGCAATCATGTTAGTAATGCTATGGACACCTCCAGTTATGTATTCTCATGTAGGGCCAGGATTATGATTGCTTCACTTCAACTTAATGGAACTCTTTATTGTAACTGGCTGAACACTGTATTTGAATATGACCCATCACAGTCATTTATGTATAGTTCACTTCATGTAATGGAAAGATTGTCAGTGTCAAACTTAAGGTCAGTTTAAGATGCAAATGTGAACGAAACAAATGTAAGCGCATGGATTTGAATATAGGTCACCTTACGACACAGTTTATAATTTTGTGTTTTATAGAACTATGGCACTGACGTGTATGATATGCTTCTACCAATGTAATTTCTCCCTGCATTGCTTATCATCTTATATGTTCATCGCTGACGATGTGCAATCATGTTTATATTTTGTTGCAAGTCTTGAAAAGTTTATATTATTATTTTCAAAATGAGAAGTATTTGTTTCCCGTTCCAAGACTACGTGAAGTTAAAAGAATTGTTTATGTACATACTCCATTAAATGTTGCAACAAATTGTGTTATTAACATAATACATCTGTATTGCCTGTACATCGACATTTTTCACCAAATTATTTTAACGACTTAGGCACATAAAATCTTCAAAAATAATCTTGGAGGATGAGGATTTTTTTAAAGAAGGCAGGCCTGCCAATGAATATCTTAAATTAATGATGTTACAGATATGACATAGTATTGTAGTAAGGTTAGGCCTACTCATTCACCCACAAAGAAAAGATGTACATACCTGAGCCATTTTGTGAAGAAATAACAAATTATGGCAGTATATTTTGCCAAATTATATTTTAATATATGTATAAGTTAATTATTACAACCATGTTTAATTGTGTGATGCAAATTAACCTAATAATGATGATATGAAATACATCGCATTTATTCGTCAGTGATTCTATTATTTATTAGAAATGTTAATAAATATCAGTACAAAAATAGCATAGTAGCTAGCGTGGTGTTATGAAATTCTTTCTTCGTGCAGTTTTATATGATTGAGTTGCTCGATTTTCAGGTAAATTTATGTAATTTGCTTTTTTTAGTTGTCATATACCAAGGAATTTGGATGACATTGTTTGCTGTCACATATTTTAAAGGCAATACGGCAGTTCATGTTAACAATACTTACAAGAATACAATTTGTCACATATTTTACTATAAACACAACAGAAGAATTAAAAATACAGCACATAAGGAAATGAACAAAAATTAAAATATGTAAATTTGTGGCATCAAACACGTGAGATTAATTATAAACACAAAACTACAGTGGACCATTTTCAACATCGAAACCCAAAAGCAGAACAACAGCAGTGGTCAATTTTGACCAATGAAAACATACACACACATGCCCATCGTAAACAGTACCTAGCTCTTCCTTTTTATACATGTACACATAATTACGGTTACAATCAAGACATATACATTTTCATCGTAACCCAACCTTTTACGGGCGCGGTCTACCACAATTATAATCAACATTTTTATATTTTTTGTTAGTAGCAGATATTTTTTTCTAATTTTAGACACATAATGTGACAAAATTTGGCTCTTATGAAATTTTTTTATCACTCAATAGTTTTTGCGTAATGGCTTATTAAAATCGTATTATGCATGTTTTCGTTTTAACGACCACACGAAAACCAATTGATATATCAAACTGAAAAAAAATCACAGTGGATAAAGACATTGCAGGCTACAACCCCATACTCATAAAAATAAAGAATAAAAATTATTTGTATTTTAAAAAAAATTTCAAAACTGAAAATAAAAATTTTAAAAATTCAATATTTTTTTAAAAAATACAAATGACGTTAATTTTTTATTTCTAAAGGAAGTTAACATTGTAGCCTGTAATGTCGTCATCCACTGTGATTTTTTTGAGTTTGGTCTATCAGTTGGTTTTCGTGTGGTCGTTAAAACGGAAACATGCAAAATACAATTCATGAGAGCCAAATTTAGTCACATTTTGTGTCTAAAATAAGAAAAAAAAATATCTCGTACAAATCATATGTAAAAAAATGAAAAATGGTGATGAAAATTGTGGTAGACAGCGTCTTTAAGTTAATGTGATACATTAAATTTCTAAGATTATGTGTATCCTGTATGCCAATCACATTCTGAACGAATCAACATCTCAGAGTGTTACGTTTACTTTTTGTTCAGTTTTTCCCTTCATTTACTTTTACAGTATATCCATTTCTTGTTGTACTTTAAATGTTAGGGGAATAAATAGATGGAAAGTCTTAGTTCATTCTGTTACTCAAGGTTTAATATAGTTCCATTCAAAATCTCAATGTACTTGGCCTGTATGAAATACGAAAGTTTTAAACTATTCTCGCATAACTTGAAAAACAATAAGTAGGAGTAGATTCACAATACTATATTAAGTGATGCATCGTAATATCGCCCTCTAGGTCATTACGTTTAACGTATATGTAAAAGTTAAAGTGACACGAGAAGTTATCGTAATCACGGCATAATAGTTTACACTTTTTATTGTTTTAATATTTTTATAAACAAAACTTTACACATTGTATCATTTGTAGAACATATTTGGAGTGCAAAATACTGAAACATGCACAATTTGTAATGTCCTACCAATTTGTTGTGTGGTGGGCACCACCACTCTTGTTGAACTTGTTGCTGTTATGGTGGTAGTACTAGTTGTTGCCACTTGATCAAAGTACTCTACCACATTACATTCCGACTGCGCCTAAGTAAAACCAAAACACAATCCTAATCATGTAGGCCTACAGGGTTCTCACCAGAAACTTTTAATAGCTGGGTGGTATGAAAATTTAGCCGGGTGGATGAATTTCACCGATCCCCCCTTTAAAGCGGGGGGTCCTCCCCCGGAAAAATTTGGATTTCAAGATGCAAAATGATGCTATTTAAGCAGTTTTCATATCTAAACATTGAATTGTTATTCTGGTAGACGTTGCTCTATTTTTATGTAACATATCTAACATTTGTGGCAAATTCAAAGAGAATAATCATTGAAAATATTAAACATGAGATGTTTCACTAATTTTAAGACATGTTTTTATAGTAGTTACAATTGTTTACATAACGATATGCAAAAAAACACTGAAAAAAATGCATGTGAATTTACTAAAAGTATAATTTCTAAAGAAACACTAAAAAAATTTATTAACAGCTGAATTTAAAATGGATGGCAAACAAATCATATGAAAATATACAGTGCCATACAGAAGGCATATAAAAGAAATGGCTTTTACTCTCAATAGCTTATTAACTTCTTAAGAATGTTCATAGTTCTATATTTCTTTAATACTTCTTAGAATAACAACATTTGGTTCACTGATAACGATTACAATGACCTATAAGTTTATTCTTCTCTTCTTCATAGAGGCCCAGTTGTCTGCAGCTTTCTCAAAATCAAAGTCTTTCGGATCGGGTCCTTCCAGCGAAATCACCATCAGATTATTCAATGTCTTCTGATTCATGCGAATCCTCAAACAGGTTTTGATCCGTTTCAGTGCAGAAAATCCTCTTTCACATTCAGCTGTGCTCACAGGTATGGTCAATCCAACAGCAGCCAGTTTTGCTAAATTAGGGAAAGATTCTCGAAGCTCAGGTGTTGTTGCTAGTTTCAAGAGTATTTGCTTTGAGCGTAAATCTTTATACGAGTCTGCTTTGATCATTTTTGATGCAACCTGCCATTCTAGTTTAGTATCTTCATAGTCCAAAATGTTTGGAGAGCCATTCTTTGAATAATAATCAAAAAGAATTTCGGCAGCCTCATTTTGCTGATTGCTTTCTTCAGTGAAGAGTTTAGAAAAGCAAGAGATTATCGGCATGTCAGGAAATCTTGCTTCTAGGTGTTGTACAACTGTACTAATATGTCTGTCATAAATTGAAGCTTTGTAAGAAGTGGCACTGACATCTGAATACACAATGTGAAGGTCTGACCACTCACTTTCAAGAAGTTGGTGTAGACTTAGAAAATGCCTACCAGGGGTCTCTTTCAACTCTTCAACGGTCAACTTTGTGGCGTCCAATAGTGGCTCTATTTCTGTCAAGTTTACATCCTGGGCTTGCCATGCTTTAGATAAACTAGACAAATGAGGCAGCACATCTGAGAACATCATAAGATAAGCTACAAAGTTGTATGTCTTCATGCATTTGCTTAAGCCTTCAGCTGTGACATCGTTTCTTTCTGTAGCTTCTCTTTCCAGTGCAGCTATGACACTCACCATGCTTTCTCGTAGGGACTGAACTGCTGAGTCATGAGGCAGCCATCTGGTGTCACTAGCCATTTTTAATTTTACCTGAAGACTGTTAAGGATATTTTGGATTCGAGTTGACCCGGCCATCCTAACAGCAGAATTTTGGAAAAAGAAAAACAGCTGTCTCAAAATATCATTGAACTTGACCAGATAGGGCACTTCTGCAGCTGCTCGAGCACTGGCAAGTGCTAATTTATGATTCACACAGTGGCAATTGAGCATAAGTCCATCTGTTTTATCTTTGAGAAGTTTAGCCACCCCTTTGTTTTTCCCAATCATTACAGCTGCTCCATCTGAGCCCAGGCCGACTAGATTACAAGTTTGTAATCCTAAAGTGTCAAGGGTTTCAATTACCTTGTTAGTTATGGTCTCAGCTCTGCCATCTACAATACTGCATGTTGCTACAAAGCTAACTCTTGTTTCCTTTCTGAGCTAACATATTTGATGTACACAATCAACTGCTTCAGAACAGAAATGTCGGTGGTTTCATCACACATTACACTAAAATGGTCTGCAGAATGGATATTTTGGTGAATTTCTGATGAAACTTCTGATGCTAATACATCTAGCAATTCCTGCATTATTCTTTCTGAAGTGTAGTGAGCATTTTTACCAATGTTTAAATGCTTTAAATATGAACAACCCATAGCCTTGCAGTGTTCAACCAATTTCTCAAACAATGTAGTGTGTGGCAACTCATTTTTTGCCAACCAATACATTGACCTTAAAGCTCCCAGGAAAGCATCTCTGTGTAAGTTGTCAACAATGGAAATAGATTTTTCTATTTGTCCAAATCCAGTTTTCTCAAGTACACTCTTTTCAGTTTTAGCAGAGTAAGAATCAGCATTAAACTTACTGTTTTGATGGTCGACCAAGCTTTCTTTCCGTATTCTTGTACATGGAACAGTTACCCAAATAGCTTCTTTGTTCATGGGACGCTTCATCCCATACTTCATACACGTGGAACACATCATCCCATTTTCTTGCACTACCAACCAACAAAACTGTTTCAGCCATTCACTGTTAACACCTGATACACGGTGCTTGGCAACATGCTTTACATTTGAACGAGACTGTGAAGAATTCAGCTGAGATGGATCAGCCTCTTCTATGAAAGTTTCAGAATTTAATTGACTAGGTTGTATAAATTCTGACTCACTGCTGACACACGGTGGATGGTGGTTATCTGAATCTTCTTCATTAGAGCCAGTGTGTGAAATACATGAATTAGATGGACCTGCACTAGAAATGTCAGCTTCAGAAAAAAATTCACTAGGTTTATTTTCAGACTTCCCTGTTTCGGTCTTTTTAAAATAGCCAAATAAAGTTTTCAAATTATTACTCATATTAGCAAGACTGTTATTACTTTGCATCGTATTTTTCCCTCACTACTAGCTCAGCTGCCGGGTCACAACTCGTGTACGCGTGCACTGCGGGTTGTAAACAAGCTATTTTTAGACGTGTCTGCGGACGAAGCGTTTTGGGGAGGGAGGGAGGGAGTAGAGTAGCCTACCCCTTCCATTAATTGAAGAAATAAACAATCCAACGGACGACTGAGGCAAAGTGTGGGAGACAGCCTAGCGAAGCGCGCTTCCCGCATCAACACTGCCATCAAAACGTCTCGCTCAACTCGCGTTTCCTTAAATACTATTTGACAAAACTCCATTTAAAAATTATCTCGAGTCCTACACATTATTGCGCCTCCTACGGTATTTTCACATTTTACGTAAGTGACCTAGTTGATTAGGAAAAAAAATATTATGGTAAAACTATTTTTATTTACCAAAAATCTGTTGAAAGACAATTTGTTGAAAACAGTTCTGAAATAATGAATTTTGAGATAAGTGAAAATTCCATACCACCCACGCCAAGAGAAAACCTTTTACTATGATGATCTGAAAAAAAAATCAGCTCTAGGTTTTGACGCGAGCGGGGGTTGGTGATTAGATAGTGAATTGCCCGGTGCGCCAGCCCGTTATTGGAGAACGGGCACTCAGTCGGTAGATTCTTCTCTCGCAGGGCCACGTGGCCGACGGCCGTGGCGTTACTTACGTGATCACCCCACTCGACGTCTGATTGGTTGTTGCGCAGAGGAATCTTATGGCGTTCCTCACGCC
>PNEQ01129560.1:0-49854 GCA_003012365.1 Medauroidea extradentata
CCCCCCCAATAAAGTAAATTCCTCTGGCGTGTTTAGTCGGATATGAAGGTGAAGGTAATTTTAAAAAAGTCTGATAGCCCACAGCAATAACATATTGTAGTTACCATCAATAGGTAAACCGCAGCCGTAAAAGAAAAAAAACTTGGTAAAAAATTTAAAAACTTATTGTGGAACACTCGCTGAGCGGTCGCCTGATGAGTTAGGTTGCCCATGTGTCATCTTTCTTTTCGTCTCTCCCGCTCCAAGAAAATTTCCGTGGGAAAAATATTTTGCAACGGAAACTGAAGTGGAAGTTCGCGAGATACTGTAAAATAATAAATAAATACGTGCAGCGGCAGCCATTGTTACTTACAGGCCACCACGCTCGTGCAACAAACTGGTTACTGCTCGCTAAAAATTAGTGTTGGAACGATTCCATAATCTCAATTACGATTCTCGATTCCTAAAAAAATCGATACCTTCGATTCCCTTTGATTCTACATGTCTTACCTTAATAAATTAAAACTAGGGATTTACCTTACTTTTTAAAATTCTTCTGGATGATCGGGCATCTCAGCGAGTGTATCGGTACTTGCAGAATCATAGAAAATACAGTAGATAACAAACTTTTTTTAAATTAGCAATCTATTAAGCCCAATTTTAAAACAGAACGTAAGAAATACTTCTGCATAACAATAACCACCTTGGCGTCGCTAGATTATCGAGTAATATTGAAGTCGGTAAGCAACCGAAACGATTTTCGAACGGTAGTACAAAATACATTGGGGATTCACCTGCATCGCTAACCGTTGCTCAACTAGTAATGAAATTTCAATCGGAAAAAATCTAAATTGGCAACACTGCACACGGACCGAAAATATACAATTTTACTGCATAGAATAGAAGATTAGGTACGTACAACTAGTCTGCACCAAAGTGCCATTTATGCTGCTAGTGCGTACCTCTAAGACCATGCTCACGTCTAAAAATCTGATACATCGACCATTTTGTTTTAAGTGCTGCATGCGCATCACATCACATCTATGGAGGATATATTGATGCACCCCGCAAGGTACTTAGTATATGTTTTACGCTCGGCCCCGTAATTGATTAATATTTAAGAGTTAGGCCTACCTTGTTTTTGCCCAAGGGGTCACTTAAATCCAGTATTGTGAGCAGTGTTGCCGTAAATCGTAAAACTAAAGAGTTGGAGATGCTTATACTATTTACTGTTTTTGAATGTATAGATTCACGCCCGCCATAACAAATGTAAACAATGCTAGGCGGAGAATGATGAACTTTTTAGAGAGAAAACGTGTATATAATTATTGTAGACGTAATATTATTGATTTTGTTTAATTATTTAGTGCTTTGTTTATTTTCTTTTTGGCAACACGGACATTTTCACGGCCCCGCTGGAAAGTTTTAATATTCATGTATTTTTTGGCCGCATGTGGGAGATTTGTGGGTGTTGGAGTGGCGCGCCTGCTAGCCAGCAGACGGCCTCTTCTCCAGCGGCGGCCATTTTCACCACCCACTAACAGTACTTTAAGCCCCCCTCAGGGGTATATAAGGCGGGCGCTCACCTAGCCAGATCAACAGTCTAGGTCTCAGATCTCCTCCCCGAGCAAGCCTAGGCACCTCCCCCAACCTCGAAAGGGTTGCTTTCTGAAAAGGGAGCCTAAGCCCGAAATCTGCTTAACCCCAGTGTTGCTTCCTGAAAATGGAGCCTAAACCCGTCTACCCATCCTCTGTACAGGTTGCTTCCTGAAAAGGGAGCCTAAGCCTGGTCCTACCATACTCTTGTGCCGAACGCTCTGTTCGTTAAGGAGACGAGCCCTAGCCGCACGGGAAGTATAAGGGAACGTACCCTACTGCGAGTTTAACCAGTCGCCATGAGGCGCATATCTATGACCACCGGATGCGGAAGTTTAGTCAGTCTATGAGAAGTCCCGGGACTCCGTATAAGTGACCATGCGGTCGAGTATAGTGAACATTATGTGTAAAGCAGTATTGTTTAAGACCAGTGTAAAAACAGTGATTGTAGAAGTGTACCGATTGAGCTACAATATATACAGTCCCGAGTTTGTTAAATCAGGACTCTACTGTAATTGAATTGCTAATTGCAGAATTGGAGAAAATCCTCTTATACCGGAAATGTCATCTTCAAACATAGGTGCTTCATTTTGATACAGAAAGGGAACATGTTCTGGACATGTTCCCTTTCTGCAAAGAAAAACATGTCCTGGACTGGTTCCCTTTCTATGGGAACAAGGTGTTGTATGGATGGGGCACCTGATATTCCAACAGCTTCTCCTTGTGGTAAAGAAGAAGAAGCATTATTATTATTTCAACAAAATGGACGCTTCGAGTGATGATGGAAAGTGTAGTTCACCAGTGAAATAGTGAAAAAAAATGTGTAAGGAATCTCAATACGCATAAAAGAAATGTAATTAGAGTTGCAAAGTGAAGGGCCAGCCTCACGTGAACTGGGCGGACAAAGATGTTTCTGGAAGAAAGACATACTACATTGGCTGTGGGTATGTATAACATATTTTATTGATAATATTGGCTGTGTCCTCAAAGATCTTTTGCAGCCCTCGCATCCTTGGAAAGTGCATTATGAAGGAAGGATGTGACCATTTTGTATTACCGTTCAAATCCTACGAAGGATCCAAGATCACATCCTTGCAGTAGGAATAAAAATAAACAGTATGCATTGTTAATTGCATAAAGGGAACATGTCCCAAATCCTCTATGTATAACTGTACATCATGTATGTTAACATGGACAATGTAAATCTTTGTAAAAACATTCCAACTATGTCCTCTTTTATTATCCAAATACCACAAATGCTAATACTTAAGGGGTATGGAAAGGTACGATGTCGAGCGGGTGACTGGAACACTCAACCGTCAGTAAAATCTGAACTACTCATCAAATTTCGATGATATTTTTTGCCGAGTAGATATTTTATCAGCTGATGTTTATATATATATATATATATATATATATATATATATATATATATATATATATATAACATTATGAGGTAGTATGCTTTACTTTCGAGTAAAAAATTATAAATGGTTTTTAGAAAAATAAGGGCTTGAAACCACAAAATCTACAAAAATGGGAAACTGTAATTTTTATAATTTTTAATACGATAATGTCTGGACCTCTATAATCACAGAATTTCAAATATACTCGCGTTTTAATTTGAAAATAATTTTACTATCCGAAAATCTCTGCGCGATAGGTATATGTCCCGTTATATATATATAGTATATATCCCGTTATTCTGTTTGAAATGAAGATGAGGTGATACAAATGAAAACCCTATGCGTGGATGAGTGTTGAATAATTATTGAGAGTGATTGGAACATATCCATACTGTAACACTTGTGAGAAACAATTAAACATATTGAAAATAAAATACCTTCAAATAATTACGTGACCATGTGACTTAAAATTAACATATTGCCCTTTCTTATACTATGGTGTGACCATTGCTGTTGTTGATTACAATAACAGAGTTCTTAATACTTTTGAATTGTTGAAAATAAATGTTTGGGTCATTGCACGTCCGTTGTTTGTGATGGGCGAGTAGTGTGACGTCACGTGCGTGGCGGTAATTTGAATGCCGGTGTGACACCCTGGTTTTTTTACGTCGCACATGCCAACATTGCCCTTGAAACTATACTGAATTTAATATTACACTTGAAAATTAAAACATTGTGGTGACTTGAGGTGAGGTAGGTGGAGGGTGACAACACGAAAGAAAGAATCGGCCTAGGAGAGGACCGGTAGCGGACGTCACGTCGGCCTTACTTCCCAGACCACGGGCTGGGACGACAACCCCCCCCCCCCCCCAAACACCCCTTGAGAAGGACAGACTTGATCACTCGTCAGCGCCATCACCTACTTGTCGACACTCGGCATGTACCTGGTTTTATGGTGAGTGATGCTGACTGGGCTCGAACTAGTCATCTCTCTGCGTTGCTGCTGTGGGTTGGTGGCTGTTGGATGGACAGCAGTCAAGTCTAGGTGGGCGTGGTCGGGTCCGCAGGGGATACAGGGCCCGCCTAGGTTCCTCCATTAGGTTGACTGTTAGCTGTTGCTCCTCTGCAGACGTGGGTGGAACCAGCTGGGGGCGGCTCACTGTCTCGGACGTCTAGCCCAGGAATCTTAAGACCATTTCCGGCCAAAACCTCCAAAAAAATTGTCCAAAGCTGAAATTTGGCTCACTCGCAGAGTCGAGCATGTTTAATAACATATCAAAACTTAACCCCTCAAAACCGTGTGCGTCACATCGAAATCGTGCAACAAAGTCATAAGTGATGCGTTAGTGTAGCGTTATACTAAACTACTGCCATGAGGCGTAACTTTTACCATATAATTAAAACAAATAGTTCAAAATAATCTAGAAACTCTGTTCTGCGTGAATATGTTACGAAATACCTAAATATGTTAAATTTACTATACACCGTAAAACAACAAAGTGGAGGAATGTATTATTTTATCACAGTTGTGAAAATTCGACAACGATTATCAGCAAAATTAAACGTCTACGTGAAAAACATGCCGAGTATATTTTGTTTCCCATTCTTTCAGCTTTCTATTGGTATGTCAGTGAACAAGTTAGCGTATTTCGTTGGATCACTAGAGCAGGCCGAGAGTCGCCGTGTACCTGGTTCGGCGCGGCGGACAGGTCAAACAGCTAACACAGGATAGGTGCGTGTATTTCCGGGAATTCCAAATGTCTAGGGTTACAAACATACCTACTTAGGCACACAAATGCCTTCTGTTTATTATGTATCGCTCCTCGTCAGATTTATGACAGGTTACTGCATTTTTGGTGGCCGGTATTTCAGTGAACCTAATTTCTCCGTAAAAAATGTAAAAACTTCTCGGCAATATTTATAAGAATGTTTTCTTCTTACAATATGTAATTTACAAAAATAATAAGAGAACGAACTGTTACCTTAAGCTCTGTAAAAAAAACTATTTTCTTTGTAAGTGGGAATTAGGATACTTCATACAGTGCCTGTGAAGATGTCGGTTAAGTCGCAGGTTACTTGTGAAGGATTATGTTCAATGGTGAAAATATTGTGAAATGTACAAGTGAGTGTAAAAACTATGGAAAATGAGATATTTTTATAGCTAATAAACCTGTTGCACTGAATAAATACTGTTGGGCTACAAAGTAAAATAATTTTGTACATTTACGACAAACTTTTTGGGAAAGCGTTTCCAAAAAATCTGTAAGTTTATAAAAATATTGTGAATTTGCAGAATGTGTATCGATATACAAATATGTATGTTTATTTTTTTTTTTAAAAATTGCATACTTATAAATAATAAGTGTCCATTTACAAATAAATTCTTGTACATTTTACAATAATTGGTTGAAATGATACCAAACATTTTTTGGAAACCGTTTCTCACGATTTTTTGTATAAATACAAAATATTTTGTAAAATATGACGGGCTTGAAGGTTATTTTCTTTGACATCAAACACTGCTCATAAAAATGTCTCACTATTCTTCACGAGCTTCACATTGCTTTAAAGAATTTGGAGAAAGGTGGATATGTACGCTTTGTTCGATGATAGGCTTCATTTCTGAATCTGAATTACTTATACTGCTGTCAAGCAGCAGAAATAATCTATTTGAAGAAATTTTCGAAGGAAAGGCAGAATAACCACGTGCACAGAACGGAGCATGTGTGTGGAAAGAGGAATTTAACTCAGATGTGCACGTAAGACGAACATCTTTTCGTGAAAATTTCTGGTTTCTATGTATGCGGAAAACAAGTGATGCTGTCTTTATCAGATTACAGATATCGTTGTAGCAGAAGCTAGGTATCACAGTTTTTGCAGTAAACTTTTCGCGAATGGTCTTAATCTAAGCCGAAATAAAAATTTCAGTGCTGGTCGTCCTATCAACACAAATCAAAATAAAAGTTTTGCAAAGCTCTGTCCTTTTTAATAAGAAAAGCTGTGAACGTCGATTTTCATTGCCAGAACTATGCGGTTTCAGGGTCAGTTCTGGAGAGGAGACATCATGTAGAAGTTACATGGAAATGAATGGATATTTAGAGAATAGCATGCCAATATCAGCAGTTGGAGGTAAAAATAAGAATTTTAAAAGAAAAACAGGACAGTCACATTTCAGTGCTTAGAGAAACTGTACACAGAGAAGATTTGGTACATTCAACAGTGTACTTCTTTGTATACGGCGAAACCAGCGTGTGTAATTTGAATCAACCAAATATTTGCTTGCCATTAAGTTTAGTTCTCTCAACAAGAGCGTTGAATCAAATTAAAATGTAAATGTTGTTAGAACAACCAAACCAATATTTGGAACACTTCATACATTGCAAAAGAAACTAAGATTTTGTTGGATCAAATACATACTTGTTTCGCCACATACAAACGTATACATCGTTAACTTGAACAAACCTTTTCCTCCGTGTAAACATTTAATCAAACTAAATAAAATAACATAAGTAAAATCTTGTGATGTCAGGGTACCCTAGTTTAAGTTAAATAAAGTACGCACATTACACACAATCTTTAAAAATGACAATAACTGTGTAGATGCAATTCAACAAACACTAAGGACTTGATTTTGTTCACGTCAAAGAAATAGCGCACTCTGCCGAAACATATTATTCACTTGAGGATTTATGGTTGTATGGAACATGGACAAGTATTCCCTCATCCCCTTCGTAGAGTGGTTAGATCACGAACGTTAAGAGTGAACGTGGACATCGCAAAGCAAGCAAAATGAGTTTCTTCCATTCATTAACTTGAACTCTGGTAATACAAGCGTAATCTACACAACGTTGTGCTGTGCAATGCCATCTTATAACTAAATAGTAAGGAAACAGGTTCAGTTTGGCACTTGTAATGTTTAATCAACCTATTTAAATTACGGTGGTGGATATTATTACATACAATATTTCTGGAGAACTAGCCAAAGCGACTGAGACATGGAGGCTTCCATATATTTATGTCCTTGAAGGAATCAGTGGCACACACAGTCACAGGCAATAATTTGCTTCAGCGTCTGTCACATCTGTGATCTCAGGATATGCACATACAAGATCTTTTCGGGCCTAGTTCCTTATTCAAGCAGCTCTTGGTCATTTAATATGATGCATGTGATCCGATAAAAAATATTTTAAGTAAATCGAAATATACAAGTGTTCAAAAGATTCTCTGAAAATAAACTTGCAACATTAGTGCACTGCCAAACTCAGAGCTGTGACGCGAGCAAGGATAGTGATATAAGCTATATGTTAATTAGTATTCTACGTGGCTCGGTACTTGTCTAACCTACGTACATCTTGCCATTAATTGTTCTGTTTTCGGTGAGGCCCGCACTGCTACAAGATTTTCTAGAGCTTTTAAAAAATACTATGAAAGTACTCAAAAACGTTTCATAAATATTTTCCTGTAATTTTATTCTTATAGCAATATTCTCCTCTTCTAAATGAAGAAATGATTTCTGTTCGATAGCGATGTCAATAAAAATGATAGCACCGCCGAGCATAATTTAACTTGTAAATCACTATCCTTGCTCATGCCACGACTCTGGTAGGCAGCGCACTCAATGAACACTGTCTTGTCCAATAGCTAAAGTTAAATGTAAATTCAAAGATTGACAGTGTATCCGTCAGTTGCACTGTAGATCTACGTCAATATTTCGACCAAATAGGTCACGCACGACAGTTTATCAATGCATGTTTCACAGGTTTTGCTGTTTACGAACAATATTTCATTCAGTACATGAAAACACAACACTAAACTGCCTAGGGACTATGAGAAAATGTAAGGCACTTTCAGCAAATTTTAAAATGTCAGCGATAATTGTATTTTTGTAGTTATATAGTCTTCACTTATTTCTCATTTTGTGTGGTAAACTGTGTTTTAGTTATTTTTGTATAATTTTTACGCTAAGCCTAGCAGTCTGTGATTTAATGTAAAGTTTAATGTATCTATTATAGAACAGCAGTAAAAAATAATGCTAATTATCACTACAAATCGGTAATTTAAAAATGGCAAAATTCTTTTTTGAATTGTAGACAGTATATAAAACAAAGTGAGAATCCATTCTGATCATAAATTTAGTGCAAGTGATGTCGAGAACGATCAGAGAGAAGTGGAATGTAGCAATAGTTTGACCTGTCCACCGCGTCGAACCAGGTACACGGACTACTCTAGTGAACCAACGAAATACGCTAACGTGTTCACTGACATACCAATAGAAGGATGAAAGAATGGGAAACAAAATATACTTGGCATGTTTTTCACGTAGACGTTTAGTTTTGCTGATAACCGTTGTCGAATATCCACAACTGTGATAAAATAATACATTCCTTCACATTGTTGTTTTACAGTGTGTAGTAAACTTAACATATTTAGGTATTTCTTAATATATTTTCGTATAACAGAGTTTCTGGATTATTTTGAACTATTTGTTTTAATGTTACAGTAAAAGTTACGCCTCATGGCAGCAGTTTAGTATAACGCTACACTAACGCGTCACTTATGACTTTGTTGCACGATTTCGATGTGACGCACGCGGTTTTGAGCGGTAAAGTTTTGATATGTTACTAAGCATGCTCGACTGTGTAAGTGAGCCAAAATTCAGCTTTGGACAAATTTTTTGGAGGTTAAAACCGTCGTTTCCTGGCCTAGTCTGGAGGTGGCGTCGGCATCGGTTGCTGGCTCCGCCGGTCGAGAGGGGTTGATGGCAGTAGTGACTACCGGGCCCTCCTCTACTGACCTGACTAGAGTGAAGCGCTGGGGTGCCCGCCGTCTCCGCCTCAGGCATCGTGGAGCCTCCACTGGTGGCTCCTCCACGTGCACGGTGAATGTCTTGTCGGCCAAGGCCACAAAGGGGCTCCAGACCTCTCTAACTTCTAATGCTGGTGGGGTAGTCTCGTCATCTGGGTCCGTGATGGTTGGCTCGGGAGTGGCATCTGGGGGTGGCGTACCGACCCTCGGGGCTGGAGTCGGTGGAAAAAGAGCGGCCAGCTGAAGCGCGGTGTCCACGTCACCTGCTGGGGTGGCTCCTTCCGTCCGTTCCTCTGGCGTCCGTGGGCGGCACCTAGGCGTTTCGACGCCGGGTGGCGGCGTCTCCCCACCTTCCACAGGTGCAGGGGTGATATGTGCAACCCGCAGATCGTCTTGATGCACCACGTAACTTGCCCTCGCCAACCTTCACGACATAGGTGTTGGTTCCCAGTTGCCTTCACACTGTACACGGGCCCATCCAACGGGGCGCGAACCCAGCACAATAGTTCTTCCCATCTGATGACAAAGGATTGTTGCGCATATACACTGTTTGGTGAACTGCTAGTGCTTGGTGATGGCGGTTTGTTGGTGATTGGAGTGATGCGTCGAACGTACGCGGCACCCTTAGAGAGCGTTGGCCTGACCCGCACCCGTGTAGACTCTTTTATAGTCAACTGTAGGGAAAGGGTAACAAGGGGAGGGGGGAAGTAACCGCGCGCTAGGCCGTCTTCTAGACGAGAAGATACCCGATACAACCTGACAACAGCGCGGATGACTGGGGAGTTAGGTTTGTTCGAGCGACCTGAGCGTTCTGTTCTCGAGAGCATGTTGAGATTTTCTAGTAGTATAACAATAGAAAGAAAGAGCAGAAAGCGCACTGCTCTTTTCTGCGACCAACCGAACGCATAATGGTTGTTTCCAAACAACAGCTGATGAAACCTGAAAATTCGTGATTGTCGATGTTTGGTTTTACTTAGTTTGAAGTCTTTGGCCGCATAATTTATTTTTCTTACTTCTGCTATATTTTTACTATTGTACAATAATGTATCCTGACAAAGAGTGTTAATTTTTCAATATTTACAATCATGTATTCTAAACTCAAGAGATAACGATGCTTCATTATTAACTTTTAAATTGTTTTGTAACAAATAAAATACTACACGGCGAATTTTGTTTTTGAATCAGTTTTTATAAAATGGCAAAACAGTTCTTAGTACATAATCAAACATATTGGATAAGCATTGCCCGACAGAATAATAACACCATACTTGGCGCGCTTTTCGTCTAATATAAATCTCACCACTACTCTGCTGTTCATCAAAAGCAGGAGCAGAAAGAGAGCGAGAGCAGTGCTCCTCGCGCCCGAACAGGCTACCAAAAAAAAAAAAAACACTTCCGGTAAAACGAACGCCGAAAATCAAAAGTAGTAAGAAAAAAGCAGAAAAATCGCAGAAGTAGTAGAAATCTCAGGGTGCCCGAACAAACCTGTGTCGTCTACTCGCTAGTATCGTCTGCTACAGCCTGGTGGCTCAACGAGGCGAAGCAGCACTCCTGTGAGTGAACTGCACAACTACGTTAATTTTACAAGCAAAAAGGGCTGAATTTTCCCCTATACCATGTTACCTCTAGCCCGATCATGTCGGGGGTCACCAATTTAGCGCGGACGTGAGGGCGTAATAAGAACACTTTTGTCGGACATGAGCCGTGTATTTACAAAATATATACCACATCTATACATTCACAAGACCTCACTGGCTGGACGTATGTAACTGGTACGTACGGTGTACCAGGAGATACTGCCTCCTCCTGGTAGCGGGGCTGGCTCGCCGGGCGACCTCATTAATCCCTTGTCCTGCCTGTACGATGGAATGTGCCAGGGGATGGCACAATGCTACCAGTTACATAGCATAAAGAAGCGTTGCTAGAAAATATTTTTGTGGTGTATATATATATATATATATATATATATATATATATATATATATATATATATATATATATATATATATATATATATATATATAGTACAAATTATAAACAAGGAGGGGGTATTCATAGTTGGTTTTATTCATGGTTTAAACAATAGTAATGTTTTTATCGACATAATAAAATTTTCTATCATAATTCATTAAAAACTGTAGAAATCTTTAAGCATTTTGTATAAGAAATAAAAAAAAATCATGATTTTACATGGGGGGTGGAGGAGGAGGGAATCACTTTCCCTGCCTTGGCAGGTAAGATATTTCATGACATGAGACAAGGGAAAACATTTAAGAGGGCGGAATTCCTCCCCCCCCCCTTCCCCAGTTAGTTCGTATTGTGGTGGCCTCTATTACTCTGCCGGAACTTGAGTTACGTATTCGGGCTGGTGGAACAGACACGCGGGAGGTTTTCATGTAATGAGGGTGGGGCTGATGTTCCGCGAACTTTCCGTTACCTGCGAGTCAGTGGTGATGGGGGAGGGGGTGGAATGGACGCTCAATTGACTTGCGTGAGAACCGGCCCGATAAGGCCTTTGTTCTTCGAAACCTCGCGCGCGGCACGCCAACATCCCTACGTAGGCGTCCGGTCCTGCCCTGTCAGTGCGTCATGACTGAGGTAAGGCCACAATATTATAGTTCGAAAATATTTCATGCTAGTTGCGGGCGAGGGAAGTATCATTTTAATTCACATAATACGTCGTGGGGCGTAAAAAAAACTCTATATATGTCGCATTAAAAGTGTTGCCGTTATCCTATACTAAATGATTTTACTGGTCAGTTATTTTTTTTCCAACCGCCAATAGGGGAAAAAAAAAGATGAATTGTAAAATACGTGATGTACGTACATATTTCAGCTTCGTTTCAACATGATTACCGCCCAAATCGTGACACTTGTCGCACCGGTGATTCGTTTCAACATGATTACCGCCCAAATCGTGACACTTGTCGCACCGGTGAACCAACTTTCTAATCTCTTCTGCAAGAAAGTTGCCGTCTGTCTATTGAACCTTGTTGGTTTAAACATTTTGGGTGTGTTACGCGTACGAGATCGCATCATATGTTGTGATTGCAGTTTCGTTTCTTCGTGGGATGCCCATGAAGCGATAGCAAGAGAATCGTAACACAGCACAATAATTGTTTACACCCTTCCCTTCAACAACGTCCAGTGGCCAAACCAATACAGTTGAGGCGTGGTTACTTGTGTCAGATGTCTTCCACCTTTTCCCGACATTAAGAAAGTTGATGTGAAGACGACGCTTAGAATGATGAACTGTAGCAGCGTGGTTAACAGGTAACTGTCTGCGCAGAGGTGAAAAGCTGGTGTATCGATACAAGTGTCTCAATCTGCGTGGTGATTATGTTGAAAAGTAGTTGAAACATGTACGTTTCTTTTGACAACGCAAACATTTCACAATCCATTCTCGTTTTTTCACAGCCCATCGGAGGGCGAGGATAAAAAAAATACAATTTTATTTTAGTTATCTCAGCTATCGTTCCGTTTCTGTTGACGACCACTGGTGGTCGCAGAGGAAAATTTTCGATTGACTCCTCGCCAGACGTTATGCTCTGGAGTTCGCGTGGGCTGTAAAGCAGACATTGGCGCGAGAATCTTAGGATTTGTATTCAGAAAAGCGTTTATAGACATTTATACCGTCACAGTGTTACATTAGAATATAACTTACTCTGTATAAAATATTCCTTGATAATGTTTCCCAGAGGAGTCAATGAAAAATGACATTGAAACTGAATTCATATTTTTATTTCGAAAGTATATTATTGGATAGTGCTGTGAAATCAAATTTTTTTTCTGCGGAACTAAGTTTTTCAGTAGGTTACGAAACGGTATTTTCTAGGCAAATTCGTGTTCATGTAGGATTTTTCTTTATTTTGTATGTTCATCGCTGGCAGTTGTTCCGAAAAGCTAAAATGTATAACAATGACGAAATATATGTTGGTTACTGATATAGTTCCGTTAGCGCTGACGAATGCTGACAGATCATCAGAGATTTCAGTGCTTACGAGCAGTAACGGAAATCGGCATAGTGGTATTTAGAAGTAAACAAAAAAAAAAAACATTTTTGTGCCAGCTTTGGGAACATTTTTTGGCCAGTGGTCTGCGACGCCCTAATTTAGCATTTGGAATTTGTCACTCGTATACAGAATGTTTTAGTAAAATTGCATGCCAATATTTCAAAATATAAATTAATATTTAACTGAGTCTTATGTTTACGCATTCTGCATTCACAACCACCACTTAGCCTACGTACGAAGTAGAAAGTTGATCAACTCTGTTACGTACGTACGCACGCTACGCGAGATAGTGAATGCTAGCATGGACAGTAGGTATTTATACTTTTACACGTACGTACGCGCGTACGCTACGTGGTGATTGTGAATCTAGCTTTATGGTAGAGCCTACCTCTCTTACTATCAAAAGCACAATAACAAAGTAGTGTTAAAGCTATGTAAAGCAGTTGAAAATGTTGTTGTCGTGTTTTTCGTCTGCTGGTGCGCATTTATTGACAAATTTTGCAAACTTTACTGAGAAAAATAAGTGTATTTTTTCTGGTGATCACAACACTTCCATTTAGGTAATAACGTAAACAAGTACTGCAAATGTGCTTGAAGTCTTTTTCTCTGTAGTCGTATTCACGTATTTTGTATGGTTTCCAATAATTTGCTTCGATGTCGATTGTTTAGGCTACCGCTTTTGATGGAGCCAGTGGTATTAGCTTAGTTTTTTTCAATCCTGATATTCTGCAAGTCTGTGCGTGATTTTAGGAAGGACGAGTGGAAGGTGGTAATTGGTTTGGTTACAAGGCATCTGCTACAAACAAGGTGTAATAATTATTTTAAATATGGGTTAAATATGAAAAAATCAAACCTGAACGTGATGTTTTGAAATTCAAGAACAGAGTAAACTGTGGCTGCTTCATTGCATACCTAAGACCTACATGTTTCATAAATATGTGTTGAAAACCATCGCTGCAGAAGGTAAAGCTGAATGAGGTGCTCGAAGTAAATTTATTTTAATTTCTGACCAACCCAGAAGTAGAAAGGTGTCAGAGGTTGCAGTAGCTAAAATGGTGTATTTTAATTTTATAAGTGATGAAACAATTTATTTCATTTTCTATCCATCCATTATCGGAGGTTATGCACACTAATAAGTGCTGTATTTACGAGGACTGAATCGAAACATGTCTTCCAGCTTGGAAATTCGACTTGTTACACAGAACTATCCGGGCGTAGTTGAAAGAACACGATCAAAACATCCGCGTACTTAATTTCTATTGGCTTAAAATGTCCTACTTTTAAGTCTAAGTAACTTCCAGCTGTATCAAGTGCCGGATGATGTCGCTGGTCGGCGGGTTTTCTCGGGGATTTCCCGTTCCCTCCACCCTTTAATTCCGGCGGTGCTACACACTCACCTCATGTCACCCCTCACCAGAGCTAAGGACCAAAATCCCTCACTCTCTCACCGCTGGCGAGGGGTGACATGAGGTAGGTATGGAGCAGTGCCGGAATGAAAGGGTGGGGGAACGGGATATCCCCGAGAAAAACCGTGGCATTGCCCGGCACTGTTCCCACATGTGAAAATCCATGGATCGACTACAACGGGAATCCAACCCGTGTTGCTTTGGTGGAAGGTGAACGGTCTGACCATTCGACCCCCCCCCCTTCCCCTTCCTAGATGTATTCTTCTCGCGTCTTCACTAGTTGTGTCAAAATAAAATATGCAAAGAAGGTGAAAAATGGTAAATGAGAATGTAAGTTTAGCCAACATTCTGTCTTGAACATCATGCATGGCTTTCTCGAGAAAGAAAGAGTTATGTTATCTAATTTATCTTTAATTTTACGTTTGAACTCTGTGGCTGCAAGCTAGGTAGGCCGGTCCCTTAAGGCCGCGGTTCACCTCAGTTTTCAACGTCTTTTATTATTTTTATATTTGTACCATATATTTTTTTTCTTACTTTAGACATAAATTGTGACTAAATCTTCCTCTTAGGAAATTTTTTAATATCTAATAGTTTTTGCGTAATGAGTCGTAAGCGTCAAAATTTGCACTTTACGGTTTTATGCACGCCATTAAAACCGACTAACATACCAAACCGAAAAAAATTCACAGTGTACAACAATGTTGTAGGCTGCGATTTGAAACATTTTAAACAAAAATATATATAGTTTCGTATTTTTAAAAAAAATTAGAAATTTTTGAATTTTCATTTAAAAATTAAGCATTTTTAATTAAATACAAAAATATGTTATTTTTTGTTCTATATATGTCTAATCATAGCCTACAACATTGTTATACACTGTGAATTTTTTTCGGTTTGGTATGTTAGTCGGTTTTAATGGCGTGCATAAAACCGTAAAGTGCAAATTTTGACGCTTACGACTCATTACGCAAAAACTATAAGAGATAAAAAAATTTCCTAAGAGGAAGGTTTAGTCACAATTTATGTCTAAAGTAAGAAAAAAAATGTCTGGTACAAATATAAAAATAATAAAATGCGTTGAAAACTGAGGTGAACCGCTTCCTTAAGGCTATTCAAATGGTCATTAGATTATCACATTTGCAATATCACTTTTGATAGTTTAATGTGATAAATGCATGTCTCGCTAACACTACAGATGCACAACAAAGCGCGTCGTGTCTGTATATAATCAGTTGCTTGTAGAGTTTTTATTCAGTCGTCCACGGGCGTTAAAAGAGCATGGTCACGCTACTATGAGCTCTTACGGCGCAACTCGACACCTCGCCATGGCAGCTCGTCGTGTCATAGAAGGGGATGTGCATTTGTTACTGCTGACATACACAACGATTTGACAGTTAAATTAGCTAAAAACTTGCTATCGTTGTAATGAGGAGGACTGCAGTTGTTTGCCAAGAACAGGATATTTGGTCTTAATAAAGCAGTTTTCGCATGTATATGTAGTAAATATGTCGCTAATTTTCAATATAAAATCCTTTATTTTTATAAATACTAAAATATGTTTCTTTATGTTTTATGGCTTTTATTGCGTAGCCTGTGACATCTAATTTAATTATAAAATAATTTTATTTCAAGAAGTCCGTTGGTTTACGTTGGGCGTGTGCTTCAGCAACATGCAAGTTTTACTTTTTACATGCTGTTTTGGGAAATTTGTTTCCATTAGAAGAAAATATAGTCATTAGTAACGTCTACAAAACTAATATTTTTTCGTAGATACATAAAATCATGAATTTCATCATTGAAACAGTCTTAAGTTAGAATTTTCCCTTGCCCAAGCTAATGTAACATTTTACTATCATTTATTAATTTTTTGGTCCTTGTACATGCTGTCGAACAGCAGAAGGCATTGATAGAGGTACACAGCATTCGCCTGGAGCAGTAGCGGCCGGTGGTCATTGGATGTTCACACATTGTCTCGTAAAATTTTAAAGAAAGAAAATTTTTAATTAAAAACAGTCACGAATCGTTTCTACACACTAAATTTCGCGTTGCTTTACTAAACTTTTCATTATTAGCACTGAAAAATTTTTCTCATTTCCATTTATTTAATTTCCGGGCAAATTTCAACTTGCATCTTAAATAAGCAGCAAATACGTATAATTTTCTACCTAGTTAAACTTTAATTGTAAGATAATCATTTCCTCGGCAATTGAATGACAATTAATATTTTCTTTATTCGTAACGCCCGATGTTTGTTAAAATATTATTTTATAGTAAGGTTTTGGGTAATATTTGTTATCTAGAGTGAAATGTGTAAAATTAGTTTCTGTGATAATATACTGTTGTGTGCCATGTACCTGGAGGCCAGTGGTCGGCGGCTGTTTCGTAACACTTTGTGGACTGGCCCCTGACTCATAAACCGGGCGGCTACGTGATGGAAGACACGCCGAAGCTACGTCATAGATACCAGTCCCAACCGCGTCTTAACCCTACGAGGGCGGCCTACATGACTCAATTCATGTCCGAAACATGTAGTAATGTCTATTTTTAGACCCCTGTAATGCGGTTATTCCCCGACTGTTTCGAGGAGTATACAACCGCAGAATCGGCACATTTGGGCAGAGTTCGCCATTGGTCGTGCTAGAGGAAGGTACTATGGTTGTGGAGATAGACTGGTGAAGACATCTTGTTGACGTCAGAGTCTACTGTGAGGTGGCAGGCGGCTACCTTCGGAGCAGTGTTGGACGAACCAAGAGGACTGCTGCGGCGGGCTAACGGGCGAAGAGGAGGTGCGCGACGGGAGTCGAACCAAAGACCTCAAGAGTGAAGACTGCGGTGCACTCGGGGTGCTGCGCAGCACACGACGATTCATCACCACGGCGGACTATTAAGGTTGTACACTGTCACTATTTGAAAGAGTGTTGATTGGATATATGAATGAATTTTATTGTGACTTGTGGTGTTTAATTAATTGATGGTAGACATTATTTTGTGCTTTAATTGTCAAAGTTAATTAACGTGTCTGTGACACAGGAGTAATTGTGTGCAAAACTAATTGTGTTGTGATAGTTATCGTTGAATACTGTTTTGTGTAACTCTTTTATTTATAAGCTCTATCCCAAAGTAACTCATGGGAATTGACCACATATAAAAGTTTTGCTCAAACTTGTAACAATACATTCGTTACCTGCAGTCTGTATTATTGATATTTGTTTTACATTTAAAACCACAGCGTCTCCTCGCCAGTTTTGCTCAAGACTCGTTTCACATTTTTGCTCAGAATGTTCGTTTGGTCTGGTATTAGACAAATAGTGTTGGCATCTAGCGAGGCGTTTTATAGTTGCGGGGATGTAACACTAGCTGCTCCAGTAGATGCTGCCACCAAGAGATAAAATAAGGAACCGTTTACGCGATCAACTGGCATGAGCACAGTCAGACCTGTGCACTTCTCCAATGTTAAAACTCCCATACGAGGTGACGTCAATTTATCGTGCGCATGCGCAGCTCTGGTGTGCACAATACAGTGTTGCAACATTGCAGCTTTACACCAGAAAACTCCGTGCATTTGTTATCGGTTAAACGAACATTTTAAACTGCACTGACACTACAAAACACACAAAAATATTTTAAATATTTTACAAAAATGCTTCACAGAAAACTGGGCGTGCATGTGCACTTGTGCACTTATATGCCGGCCGCTACTGGCCTTAGAGTGATTTCGGAAAACCGAAATCAGAATGGTCGGAGCCGGGAATCGAACTCGGACTCTTCAGAATGCGAGGTGAGTGTTTTACCACTGTGCCACCACGTTCGGTAAACTTAGGCAACCTCCATTCTTTGTATTCTCTTGCTCACGCATTGTCCGGTAATGTTTCGTGTTAATCCCGCGAGTTAATCTAGCTCGACCTATTCTTCTCGGCGATAAATCACAGGAGGCAGCTCCACCAGACGGTTTTACACAGAATGACGGGCTGACGTGCAATCCTTCATCCCCCACCACGTCCTGGTGCCACAGGTAGCTGTGAGTGAGGGGAGGGCGTAAGTTGAGGTCTGGGTGGGAGGAAGATTTGCGGCTGTAATTAAGCGCGTGGTGGATGGCGTGGTTGCCATGGTAACCGCGAGGACGCTTCCCCCTCCTCTCTTACCCACCCGCGGCGTCGGTCTGTGCAAGTTATGAGTTATGCGGTTATGCCGGCCAGTGGCGTCTCGGCGCGTCGCGACGCTGGACATCCGGGTGAGTACGACAAGCGACCACCGTGCGGCATTTCCACGTATTGTTTACGATAGGGCGTTCTTGTGATGCATGTTCGTTGTAGCGCACAAATGTGCGTGTACATTGCGATATCGGCGATACATGGTCATTTCGCACTGTTGGTGATTTTGCGCTTGGCAGTTGACATTACGATGTTAATTACTTCACGTGTATGTAGCAAACTGTTGTGATTTAATTTTGCTGCGATGATATTAACTGGGAGTGTTACAGATATTTGCGATGTGCTACCACCTATTTTTGATAGCTCAAAGGAGTGATGTGTCGTGCCAATATCGATATAGTAAGAACATGTAGATATGGTGTTAAAATTCGGATAGCCTGTAATACAACAATCAGTTTGTCATACATCGAGTTGCAATTTTCATGATAATTATTTCCTTCATACACGGGACATGGGCGACGTATTTGTTTGTGTGTTCAATCCTTTACGCATGCTGCTAGTTTCTTGTATAATGAGTATGCGTTCACTCGATGTTGGCATGAGTATTTGCGGTGTTTGTGCGTTCATTCAACAGGTTGGCAGGATTGGGGGTGAACGCTCTCCCGTTTATTCCACGTCGATGGGAGAGATGAGTGCTTTGTTTACCTAGAATTTAGTACGGTTGTACGGAGAGATTTATGGTGACAATGGTCGCAGAGTTAAGCCCGGTACACACAATCCTAAATTATCTACTCAATTAATTAATTATTTCTGTTCATAAACATCGGTAGCGATTTTGTACCAGAATTATGTGACAAAACGTCTGCGTTACGTACACATTTTCACTGTTTACTAAAGAGGAAAAATATATTTGTGATGTTGGTTACTATAGTCCATAAAGTGTTACTGTAGAATCCCCAAAAGATATTTCACAAACAAGGCATGTATGTGATTCACAAATAGGTTAAACTAATATCTCCCGGCAGTCGTGTTTGTTATGATATCGCCTGGCAGGCCGGACAGCGAGAGAGGTTCGAGCTGCATTCATTCAGGTCAGCGTTGGGAAACCACGGAAGACAGCAACTCACCTCACCCTCCTCGTAGTAGCGCAATAATGAGGACAAGCACGTCAATATAAGGTCTTGTTACGAAGTAGGCCGGGTCTGTCGTCCACCAGGACTTATCTGATCAACAGCAGTCCAGCTCTCCTCCGGGGCTCGGGGGTCGAGTCCCGACGGGTGCGTGCTCGTCCGTCGATGCCGTCTTCCTCATCAGTCCAGCTTTCGGTAAGATCGTCAGATCTAATCATGGGGCAGTAACCCTCAATTGAAGATATTATTTTAATAATCAGTAATGTTGCGCTCCCCTCCTAAATTAATATAACACATTGTAACCGTTTTTGTATTCCGGGTACCTGCCATTGTTGTAGAGTAAATGCCCGTTTAACCATAACTGTCTTAAAGTCTTAACCTTAAATAACATATAAATAAACCCACAGTGAAGCTACCATCGAAGCGACACCACCCCCCCCCCAACCAATTTAACGATAACTTTGTAACAGCAAAACAGCAACCATATAAATAAACCCACAATAATATTACAGAGTGTTTAATAGGAATAGAGAATTTTATTTATATTCAAACCACATTGGCAACCCTGCTTGCGTACTTCGCATGCGTCGTGGCTGAAAGTGTGCATTGCACATGCGCGTCAACATACACTGCGATGAAAAATAGGACGGGCTCTTATCTGTGAAATTAAGTATGGGATTCTGTCTGGAACCAGCGTAGTTGCGAGACACACTGTCCCAGTGCTACTTGCACATAATTTGGTACGTAATTCTATACTGAATTATGGGTAGTGTGTACCAGGTTTTACCAGCAGCAATATCTATGTATAAAAGAGAACACCGACTGACTAACATATCAAACTGCAGCCCAAACCACTGCACCTAGAAATGTGACATTTTTGTGTGGGTTCCCCTCAGGTCGTAGGCGGACACTAAGAAGGTAGTTTTCGAAATTAGCTACCTAAGGGTGTAAAAAGTGGTGCAATGTGTTTTATAAGATTCGTCTACACAACTGGAACCCGACGGCCTATAATCGTAACTTTTGATTCAATGGGTCAATCACAAAAAACAAATTAGCCAATTTAAGTGTTTTTTTTTCTCCGAAATTCAACCTTCAGGGGGTGAAAATACCTTCAATGTGTTTTCGATTAATTATCTATATCTGTGTAATCCTTCGGGATACAGAGTTGCTTTTACTTCAAAATTATGCTGATGTAAATATCCAAAATGTATTTTTTCCTATTTTTCAAAATTCGCCTCCCAAAGAGTAAAAAGGGGGGAATTTTGTTTTTTGTTAGTCGTCTGTACAGCTCGAACCCAATGGACTATCGTCGTGATTTTTACTTTAATTATATACGTATACAAAAATATAACTTTGTACTTCAAGACGTTTCGGAAGTCTTTAATTAAGGGGGTGAAAAGACGTGACATGTATTTTCGATTATGCTTCCATAACTATCGAATCAGTCGAGATATCGACGTGCTGTTTGCTTTAGAATAATGTTTCAGTAACGACCGAAAATATATTTCAGGAATGTGTTTTAGATAAATGGATGAGTGCTGTCGAGCCTGTCGAGATATAGAGTTGCTTTTTGTCTTATGATGATAAATACGTAAATGCCCGTAAACAGATTTCAGAACCTTTCTAAATCAGAACTATTAGAGCTGCGAAGGAATGAAAAAAGTTTTTAAATGAATCGTTGATTACACTTTGATTCAATGGGTTGCCGACGTGATTTTCACCTCAGTTGGGTACTTATACAAAATTTTAACACGTGGCGGTAAGATTTTGCTAAGTTAGATCACTAAAAAGGTAAAAAAAAAAAAAAAAAAAAAGCGTAAAATTTATTTTCATTCGCCCCATGGTATCTACCCAACCAGTTGAGATATTGAGATTTTTTTGCTTGAAAATGTTGCTTACGAAAAATAATTAGCTCAGCTTTTATAACGAGAAAATAACTCTCAGATACTCAGTTGGGAAAAAGGGGAGGGGGGTGGATGTAGTCTTTGTAAACCTCTCAAAGCAGACGATTCTATAAAGCAAGTACAGTATTAGAGAAGCAATTTATTGGCAAGTTAACATTCTGAAATTATACCGTTACATATGGTTGTACAATCTCTGTGTGTCCAGTAACTGATTATTTATTTTTAATTAACTTTTGCCGGTACGTATTGAGGTCACTGTCACCAAGAATTGCGCTGGATGTAAATGAGTCATAACACTATATACCACTTATACCTTCCGAATGCTCTCTCATATTCAAGGTCTGTTTTGTTATGACTATAAATAAGGCCCGGGACAGTTGTTAAGATTGGCAGGGATAGACTTAGGACAGTTTTTCACGTGGCAGCTATACCTATACGTATAGCCAGCCGCAGAGTAAGCTCAACCTGAAGCTTGGCTATCCTAACATGTGATGACCGAGCTACTAATCTGGTGTACAAAGAAGTCCTTCAATTGAAGTAAACACATACTCACTCTTACGAGTAATACACGCGGGCAAGGCCGCAGGTGGACTGCTGCTTACGTCATAAAAATGATTGTTCGTCTTCTATGCGGTTCTATGATAGTCATCCAACTGCAATGAAATTTCTGCCGAAATACTGGGCGGGGGAAAGAAAAATGAAGTAGAATGGCAGAATAGGGTACCCAAAAATTTAATGAACTAATAATTTTTGGGAGTTGTTTGAAATATTTATTTAAGGGGGGGATCAAAATGGAGAAGAGGGGCAGAATGGGACACGTGAAAAAACTTAATAAAAAACTATAAAATTTGGTAAGGTAAGGTAAGAGGGCTTTACGTCTCGTAGACAGCGAAGTCATTGGAGAAGGTGACACACAACCTTAGATGAGTTGTGAATGCGTCCGCAAAGTGTTTAGCTGAAAAAAAAAACTTTTGGAGAGAGACGGGTCCAAATGGGGCTTAGGGGCAAAACGGGGTGCCCGAAAAGATTTTGATTTTATGAAAAGGAAGTTCGAATTCTACCAAAACAAATTATAGCACTGGGAAGGTGGGAGGCAAAACAGAGTAGAGCGGCAAAACAAGATATCTAAAAGAATTTGTGGAACAGTTTTTCTTTTGAAAATGTTTCCTAAACTGACATTATACCCTTAACATAATTTTTACCCATTTAGCCCTTCCAAATCTTTTTTGTTTCAGAAATACTACCGCATTAAATTGAAAACCCCGAAGAAGAAGTTACGGGGACCAGTTAGTAAGTTAAACAGGAGTTCCATTCTACAGTTCAATCGAGACGTTGCTGTACAAGTTCTATGAGCCTAGGAAATAAATATTTAATTTTTAAATTAGTTTTGACGAATAATTTCGACGCTATGTGGCGCAGCTGTTTGTAGCTCAGGTCTATTGTTCGGGTGGTTCTGAGCTCAAATTCCGTTAAAGACTGCGCAAATGTGAAATTCTGACACACAAAAACTGCAAGACAGATGAAATTCTTGCGATTTGGATGAAGTATTAAAAAAAAAAAAAAAATAAAATAAAATAAAATTGGATTATGCAGTCTACTATCTACTGAAGTTCCTCGATTTTTTCCTAACCTACCCTAATATACTGTGTTATGGCGGGGGTCCGGGGGAGGAGCGGGACTAAGTGCGTCTCAGGGCTGAGCCCCATACGCCTACAAGGAAGATATTTCATGCATAGGAGGCATGCACCGCGGCAGAGAGGGACTGGGCAGACATCCCTTGACACGGCCCGACCTCTCTCCCCACCACTTTCTGCCTTCGGATCGGCCCTACCTCTCCCTCTACTTCCCTTGGGCAGACATGGCCGCGATTGGGACCATGTCTACCTCCCTAAATGTTCCTATAGCTAAGCCATATTCTAAGAAGAGAGAGGGGAAAACCGGCATAGTACCGTAAAAACCCTCTCGACAGAATAGGAGTGTAACCACTCAGCTGTCACATGCATTAAAAATAAAAATGGCAATGGAAAAGAAGGAGGGTCCAGGTTATTAGTTATTAGTAGAGATGTGAAGTAAGAGTGGGGCAGGGGGGCGGGAACTATGTTTAATTTCTTTATTTAATTTACTTTTCATTTTAGGGAGGGCGTTGGTTTTAACCAGGACAATGTGCGTGAGCACAATGCCCTGGTGGAGGGCGAGGTTATAAGGCGCCTCGCCCTCCTTTATCACCAGTAGATACCTGTAACATACTTAAAAATACGCATATTAATACCCTTAACTAGCTCACAGGCATGCCTGATGAGCTAGCATATAATTAAAATAAATGAATGGCTAAAATAACTTATTTTCGGGACTCTTGCTGAGCGCAGAAAGGTCTGTGCCAGCAGCTGCCCTCTGATTGGCTGTTCGTGATCCTGCCAGCCAATCACAGGCCTCGGCCGTTCCGGACCTACAGAGAATACTGCAGCCAACACACAGCTAATAATTACTACATCTAAAAGTGTAAAGTTGTATGCCTAAGTGTTACACTAATTTGCTAAATTAACTATTGTAATGTAATTTCAACAGCGGCGCTGTCACTGAGCCTGGGGCTGTCCAGTGTATATTATACCATTCACAGCATCAGCCCACATATACCATTTCACTAACCTCAAGGTTGGGGCACCAAATACGTTTATATTTCTGCGAAACATTATCCCGCCAAAACTTGCTGATGTCACTTGACTTTAAGTGAAGGTTTTAAAAAACAAATAGGTTATTGAGGGCACCATCATCAACGGTTGTGTTGTTTTCGGGGGAAATTAGTCTTCCTACCACGCAAACTGCGTATTTCATTCGGTTACCTATTTACATTTAAGAGTCTGTAATTACTCCACAACGTCAACTTTACTGTTACTATAAACAAGGCCCAGGCGAAGTCGCTGTTAGTGGCAGGGACAAACTTAAGACTACTTTTCATGTAAACAGCTATAGCTACTTATCCTGCTGCAGAGTTAGCTCAACTAGAATCTTGGTCTTTCTAACACTCGATGACTGATCTACCAATCTGGTGCACAAAAAGGTTTTACAACTAAAGCAAATGAATATTGTCTGCTATGAGTCAAACACGCGAGCAAAGCCGCGGGCGCACTGCTAGTACACTATGGCTAGAATGTCAGTATTCAGGCATGCTAGGTGTATTATTATTTTTACCACCTATGCACGACTGGTGATAGATATGTGAAGACATTTTGGTCAGCACTCACGTTGTCGTGTGTAGCAGCGCCGAAATGAAGGGGCGAGGGAAACGGTAGATCCCCGAGAAAACCCGCCGACCAACGGCATCTCCCGGCATGATTCCCATGTGCGAAAATCCGAGGACTGACCTCGCCGGGAATCGAACCCGAATCGCCTTGATTGGAGGCGAATGGTCTGACCATTCGGCCGCCGCGGCCCCATTGCGAGTTCAGTGTGATGGAGTTGCGCAAATCGCTCGGTTGGCAGAAATGAAACTGCACGTGTTAAATGTCGTATGAATTTATTGCAATTATTACAACATCATACGAAAAACACTGTTGGCAGAACGGGCAAGCTTATTACGTGGAGTTGGAACTGGTATCCTTTGGCCTTGGATAAACGTTCCATTTCGATTCGGAATATGGAGTCGTGCATAAAGTTGGCATATCCTCTTCCGAGGCAAAGTCAATTAACACGTGTAGTAATTGGTCCTTCATATCACGCTAATCGACGCTGAGACGGGATTAATGGCCGAGTTTTTACCGCACTTGTTTTCATAAATGACAGATTTCTCCTTGATAATTATGTGTCATTATTATCATATTTGAACGATGATAATGCCATGTACTTTTGTTTACAAGTTTAATTTACGCTACATAATTCATATAATTAGGAATGTTGAACATGATATGCTTTTTGTTTACTTGTATCACAAATGTGTGTGACATTTCTTTTGAATTTTTATTTTATGCGTTTATTTGTGAAAGTAGATAGCACAACGTGTATGATTTGCTAGTTAATTCAATAAATTTTAATGGTTTCATTTTGTAAAACATGCTTTAAAAAATCAAAAAGGAAAAATGGTTTTCCGGTTACGTCGGTTGGTTACTGAAATGTAAACAATTTTGTAAAAGTGGCGGTTGAATACTTTATTGGAGTGTCGGGGAGAAAATCACAAGGAGAAGGGACGGGGACGTTCGGGAATAGGACCGCTACTATGTTTCCACGAACCCCCAAAACTATAGTTTCCCCAGAATTGTTCCCGATAAAAACCTTCATTACATGAGTTGCACGGGACTATTAGACTTACTACAGATGGTCGCTTACAATATGAATAGAGTGTACGGTGAGGGCTCCAAGACATTTTCCTCCACAGCTTTCACTCGGCAACCTCGAAACTATAGCGCTCTCACCTCCTCTACCTGAGGCTATCACTTAAGTTTGTCAAGCAGTACAGAGGTTTTTTTTACTGTGGTAATTGCTTACATGAATTATTTGCAGACTTTACAGAACATAAATAAAATACGAATGTTTCCAAAACAGCATAATATCTTGTTACTAGAGGGCAATCAATGCCTTTTTGTTAAGTTTCGTCCACGCAAAGATACTAATTTATCTGTAATGAAGAATAAATTGTATTTCTATGATAGTACGATACATTACTCACATAAATCTGAATAATTGTTCACGTACTTGCCAGTATAATAAAATATTAGTTTAAAAGGAAAATAATTTAAATTTTACTTTCATGTTTGCAGTCTTCCTTCATCGTTTTGATTAACACTCTGATGCTCTCCATGAGTATCTTAAGGGAGTTCAAGTACATAACTATGCCAGTTTTTTAGAGTCCATAACTTCATTTTGTCTTTCAATATTGCTGTGAAGTAACGTAACCCTAAGGTATTGTGTTCACTTCTGAAGTTCATTTTCGAGATTTATTTTTGCCTTTGTGATGTTTAAACTGGGCAGTTGTTATGAATAGGTATTACGTATGATATAATTGTTGAAAAAAATATTTGCCATAAATGTTAGATTTATGGTTTCACAGAAATGCAATTTGTTGAACACAAATTAAGTGCCAATGAGAGCATGTAATGAGCGTTAGCAGTAACCAGACAGTAGTTTCAGCCATGGATGCTGAGCCGAAGCAAGGGGCAATAAGGCAGATGATCAGACAGACATCCACGCCAACGCAGACATCTCAGCGCCTGAACGAGAGAAGGCGCGAGAACATGTCCGGTATCCTTCGACTGGACATCGGCAAGACTCGTGCAGGCTCGGGCAGCTCCGTGGAGTTCAGCAGCAACCCAGACGTCGTCAACGGTCAGGTGAGTGGTAGCCTAAGTATCGTCAAATATGGATACGTTGACTGCAGGGGTAACACTGACCGTCTCAAATATTTTAATTGGTGCGATTTGGTGAAGAAATGGCAAACCCTATCTGAATGGCAAGAGTTTAAATACTTAAGTGTAGTTCTACATATTTTTTTATTAATTACATGGTCACAAAACAAATACCGCACAGTCAATGTCAGAAGTATTCGTACACTCGTACTGTATACACAAATTATGAATTTAACTATATGCTGAATGATAACGGTTGGAAAAAGAAAAATGGGACTTGTGCCATTTCAATGTAAATACATATTTTTATTTTTACACATCTAACTATGCGAAAAAATATACTTAAAATGTAAAGAAAGTTAAATGTTAACAAAAAAATGTAATTCATCTTTCGTGTTAAAACTATTCGTACACATGATAACATGTAACAAACTTAACTAAACACCTAAACACAAAAAGTCTGTGTTGTTAGATACTAGTTGGTTTTCCTTTTGCTGGAAAGACAGCTTGAAAACGGCGTGCCATTGATTCTAAGAGTTTTCTCGTCACTTCTGCAGGAATAGAAGTCCATTCTTCCTGAAGAGCCACTACCGTATTAGCCTTGCTCGTAGTTTGCCGTTTTGTTATCCTGGCCTCCAAAATGCTCTATAAGTCTTCTATTGGATCCGGTGAATGGGAGGGGTATAAAGCTGCTTCGGAGTATTATAAAACAGCGACAGCCTAGTATTATAGGCTGTGTATTTGGGATCGTTGTCTTGCTAGAACATGAAAAATAATTCTGGAGGTCCGTTTGATCAGCGTTATTAGTAAGATTTGACTTCAAAATGTAGGTGTACATATTTTAATCCATTACACACTCAATAACATGAAGATTCCTTACTCCGGTAGCACTCATGCACCCCCATACTATCACATTAATACCTCCGTGTTTGCCTCCGGGCCGCGGGTTCTTGAGCTGTAGATCTGTACTTTTTTTTTTCGTAATATGTTATTAGTCCATCCGACCCAAATATATTAAATTTACTCTCATCGGAGAAATTAACTTTATTCTGAAAAGTGAGCCCTCTCTTTACGTGTTGTTTTGCAAAAGCAAAATTTTTTCCAATTCAATTCAGTATCGAAACATTTCTTGCGCAGTTGTTCAACCCCGGCCACTGTGCTTGCAGATACTGAGAGCCCTTGACTGTACAACTCTTTCACAATATTTGGAGCACTTAATTTAGGAATGTATTTAATTAGACGAACCGCAGTACGTTTCTTGGTAGCAGTCAACTTGCCTGGCCGTCCACTTCTTGGCACATTTTGCACAGAGTTTGTTATACAATATTGGTCTATTATTAGGGCCCGGTAGTTTTCGTGAAAAGATTTTTGCCCCACTTTGTTTCAGTGTCTTACGTGTACACCTGCAGCTCAACTTCATGGATATTGGCAGAGTGTTTTTGTGCAGATCAGTACATGGATAACTGTGACACAACACATCTGTAATTTGCGGGTTCAACCTCCAGACGTTGTATGTTACGCCATCCAATCACTGATCAAAAAGCAGAGATGCAGGTGTGCACGTAAAGGCACTGAAACAAAGTGCTGCAAGAATCTATCTATTATAGACTGGACTGTCGAGCGAGGTCTTCTGATATGTGCATAGATCTCTCTCCTAGATTTGCATTGGTTGTGAAGTTTAATAACGAGCCTACGTTACGCTTCACTGATTTCTTTCCCTTTACGCCCCATGTTGACGCGGATTGCTGTGGTTTTTCATCCACACACACCTGCAGTTCAATTCTAACAGAACTACAACTCGTCGAATGAGTTTTCATTGGTCCACAACGGCGATGCATTGCAATTTGTTATGCTTATATATGTACTAAAGAGTTTGGTTTTTATATGAACCCGGTGAAACAAAAGTATGTTTCAACCACCGTTTGAAATTCGTGAACGTATAGATTGTGTAGAGAATGTTCGGTGCCTATGTTTATCAAATGTTCGTTTGGCCATTAAGGCCTTAAGTTTTGCAGTGATTTCGAAAATATTTTTTTTATTGCTTCCTAATACTCATACCAAAATTTCGCTGCACAGTTTTGACACGTATATGTTATAATTTGTAGCTAATTTTTTTTGTAGAATTATACTGAACGGTTTTTTAGATTTTATTACCCAAAGTACCACGTTTTTCGTCGTGAAAATAAGCAAAAATAAAGGAAATAATTTTTTTTTGCTGGCGAATGGTACATTATATAAAAAAACGCGTCCTCCGTATTGTGCATTGTGTGATTGAACATTGACTCAAATTTTTTCAAAAATTTGGTTTAAAAATATTTAAGTTATTGGTACCAGTCTGAAAAAAACTCGGGAACAAGCCCTTAACATATTAACTGATGCGGGTTTGTGTTACAGGTTACACGTGTCATGTTCGAGAATTAGATTTCTATTTGCCTTCCTTTTATTTCCTGACGTTATGAATATCATAGCTAATTACTGAATCTACTACATGACAGTGGCGGCTCTAGGGTTGTTGGCAGGGCCCAAGTTGCAGAGAACTGTACTCTCCCGTGAGCTCACCGCCGTATACCAATGACCATGAAATATCTACCGGCTACTTATTGTGTTGTGACCAGTGAGTAATAAGCTGCACCTACATACCAGCGTGTCAGTGGCAGTAGCGTCAACTAGCGCACAACCCTGTACAGTTCTCTGCAGCTTGTACCCTCTCTAGCAACAACCTACGAGCCGCCACTGCTACATAACTATACGTGAACAATAAATCACCAGAGTTCTAATTAAACTCGTGAACAGCCAAAATGTGGGACGGCTGCAAAATTGAGAAATTTCAGCTACCGACTACAGTAAAATTACATCACTTTGAAATTTCAAAAATATATAGCATTACTAGTATAAAATATTTAATATCCATATAACCAAAATGCTAGTTTTTGTATAATAATACTAGATTCATTTCGTAAATCTATTAAATATTACTTTATATTTCTTACAAAATACTTACAAGCATCTAAATTTAATTTCAAGAATTTTTTTTTTAAATATATGCACCGACAGTCGCAAACTAGATTATAGAATATGTCATGAACATCAAACTTTTTTTTACATACGCCATTGTGGACTAATGTTGCCGTATTGCAAAAAAAAAAAACACAGTAAAACAAATTAAGAAAACCAAGTAAACTGTAGCCAACATACATGACATTCAGATAATTCCTGAAACGATTTTGTCATATCCCAGAAGACGACACAAGGACAAGAACGGATATAAACAACACTAAATTAATTTCTAAGGGGAATATAGTCGACTAGAGAAGGGCGACACAAAAAAATAACAACAAAAGACAGACGAATAAATAATTTTAAAAAAAAACAAAATAGGATGTGAGAAAAAAAGGCACCAAATTGATGAACGTCGACGACGACACAAATAACGAGAGACGCGAATGGATATGAACACATCAAGACACAACACAGACAAAAAACAGACGGAAAATAGTAGGCTTCTCAAGACAACAGATGCTTGTGTTTCGGGAACTGGTATCTAGTCCCGTCTTCAGGCACATGTTCAGACTGAGGAACTCCTGCAGACTGACTGTGACACCTGGAAAAACATTTTTTTTGTTTCTTTTTGTGTCGTCCTTCTCCAGTGGACTATATTATAGTGTTGTTTATATCCGTTCTTGTCCTTGTGTCGTCTTCTGGGTCGGGATATGACTACATTCGTTTCAGGAATTATCTGTTTGTCATGTCTGTTGGCTACAGCTTACTGGCTTTTCTTAATTTGTTTTATTGTTTTATTGTGGGTTTTTCTGCAATACCGCAACATTCGCCCGCAAAGACGTATGTCCTAAAAAAACTTTGATGTTCAAAGTACGGACCCATTGCAAGAATCGTTCAAAGATCATTGCATAGAATATGTCACTATGCAGATTTTATTACTAGTTGCATTGGATAATTTCTGTTCGTATATGAAAGGTCGCAAACAGTGGGCATGTACAGCTAGATAATGATGCAAATTCGCAGCGAAGAATTATTACTTTTTATCTTCGTATGTAAATAATTTACTTTAATATTTATAAAATACATGTAACCAATTTTTCAAATGTAAGTTACCCAGCACAAAGCAACTCCGATTGTCACCATGAAAATAATGCTCTGAAAACTGTTTGTCCTAAACTAACGCGGCAATTAGGTAATTCCAGAATATTTTTAATACCTGCAAATCTAGAACATTTCAAATTACTTATTTTATACTCAATTAAATTATAAAATACACCTGAACTTCCATATTGCCGTAATCGGCAAAACATTTGTTGACGCCGTCTTTACTAGTTCATAAACTAGCCAACAAATATCAGCCGCTTTGCACGACAGCGCGAATTGTTAGGACTTGTTGGTTCGAGATTTGTAACCCCCCCCCTTTTTTTTTCCACCTGTCAACCCTGTTATCTTTCCGACACGTAAAACAATTACAATGCTACGGATGAAATAAACATCATTCGCACGACAGTCTACAGAGACATTCGGGAAATTTTTTGAATATTACTTTGTTACTTTAATATCATTTCCCACGTTCATGCATTACAAAAACTGCATAAAATATAAAATAGCTCTAGCACATATCTAACCATAAGCTAATTCCAAGCCAAAATTGTTCTGTTATAATTTGTAAGAAATTAAGGGTATGAATAAACAGGCTATACAGAATTTAACGGTAGAATATCTCTGGTTCACCGTTATGTAAAAAAAAAAAAAAGGATGTCACTCGAGGATTTCATCCACGGTGCCAGTGGCGTAGCCAGGATCTGCATTTGAGGGGAAGGGGTTTTGATATCGGGAATTACCGGTCCTCGTTATTAAAGCGGGGGGGGGGGATAGGAATTTCAAGGTGTAAAATGGTGCTATTTAAGCAGTTTTCGTATCTGAATCTTGAACATACCACTTGTAATAATATTACGAGTTTTAGACATGAAAAATGTTTGAGTGACATATTTAAAGAATTTAACTGAAGGTTGTACTGAATGCTCGCTAACAGATTCTTTACCACAAGATTTGCCAGAAGTTTATTTATTTTATTTGGGACGTGGCCTCTCTTCATATGTTGAACAGCGCATATAAAAAAGTTCAGCCACACTGTAAGAAAACTTCCTAAATTGTTCAGGAAGTAATGAACATAAACGCAGTATGGGACAGTTGCCATACTTCCGCCATGTAAATATGCAAACTTTTACAATTGTTACAATACAAGTCTCATAACTTTAGTACGCATTTGACTGTTTTATATAAAGTTTAGGAGTGCTATCATGGATGTCTGGCAAACAGTTCTACCATACCTGCTTTATTAGCGCTCCTATACGCACGGGTGGCAAATTTACAAACTATTTTTTAGAGTGCAACGAACAGTGCACATAGAACTATTTTCTAAAAGTGACAAGATGACAATATTGAGTCAATACTTTATTTTACTTGTTTCATCCATAGTATGTATTTTCAACCATTGCAATTCCAAAATATTTTATTTAACTGCTAACTGCGTTTCACAGATGGTCAAAATAATTGCAATACTGAATTAACGTTTTTGTTCCCATCACACTGTACAAATAGATCATTTTACGATATTTTATCCCAGAAACAAAGGCAAAGGTTACAACAGAAATGTAGTCATACGAGAGAGTACATTCAAATTATTATTTTGATTGAATCTATTACATTTAGATACCAATACGCTAATGAATATCTGTATACATATTTATTTGTACATCTAACAATTAAACAATATTACAGTTTTTTTAATTACTTACATGTTCACAAGTCACTCATAAAAGGGGAGGGTTATGACCCCAAGTAACCCGTATGTGACTACGCCACTGCACGGCGCAACACTTCTTCGAGCTGATAACGGTTCAAGTGGAACATTAATTCATGTCAAATCAGGAACTTCAATCCTGCAACTAGCCATTAGATGAAGGGCAATATTTTAATTATGAGTCAGTGGCGTGCATGAGAATGTTTATAATTATTTTAATTCATATTTTAACTTTTATACTGAGTGAGGTGGCGTAGTGGCAAAATGCTGGACTCATATCCGGGACTATTCTACTTTTTTGTTATATTCATATGAGGTAATTTTAATGCGAAAACACTGAATTGTCTGTGATATCTGTCTTGTCTTGTGTGTAGTCTGTCGTGTATGGATATTAATTTAATTGGACATTTTTTTCTTCATTCAGTTACAGTTTTGGCTATGTAAAATGGAAAATGAGAAAACAGTGTGATCTACTCTCTTATTTTTCCAAGAGACTCAACTTTGAGATCCCAGATAGTACCGAAAATAACATGAGTTATCTTTCTCAAGCCAGAATTCATGTTTGCCAAACTCTATGTAAAAAAGTAGTTTGAATGGTTCTAAACATTTATCACGACATTCTCATGAGTCACACTGATGTGTTTGATGAGTTCAGCAAGAAACCTCGCCGCTTAAGTTTTCCGTTATTTTCAATAGAACTTTCCGAACTGATCCAGAAAATCATTATTTGCTTTAATGTAAACTAAATGTTGCATTTACTGTTTCATGATCAAATAAACACTTTATTTAAACGCTTTGTCTTTATCACATTTATTTCCTTTCATAGAGTAAATGTCGAAGTTCACACTGTCGTTGACTAGTTTCTAAACTCAGATAAAATGTTACAAATTCAGACATTTTTGTAAGCTCTTTCTCTAATTCGTACAAAAACACAGAGTTCTACACAGCAGCAATCAGTTCGATCTTTCAAAGTAAGAAGTAAAATCACAGAATCACTTTTATTAACTGGATGCTAATTTTACCGTAAAAAAACTCCAGACACACTTCACAATAAGTTTGTTCAGAAATGATATTCTAGAAGTTGATTTTGAAAGCATTATGATAACCATCTAACAGAAACATACTGTAAAAGTTATTATAAGTGACTTGTGAACATATTAGTATCCATCAAACAGCAACATACTGTATAAATAAATGATAAGATATAAAAAAACCTGTCCGGTAGTTTGTTTAAAATATTAGGGTTTTAACTAATTTATCTAATTAATGAAATTCTGGTTAATTTACTTTTTAGTCGAAACCTTATAACGTCTTGCTTTGAAAAAATGAGCTATCGTGGCAAACATAATTTTAAACAAAACTGCCAGACAGATTTTTGATGTATGTTCTCGTTTAAGCTTAAGAAAATAACAATCACAAAAATAGTATAAACTAAAGAGCATGGCCTTAAAGGGCAGGGTACTTAATATAACCGCTTCGCCCCAGCACGGGAACATACTTCTCCACCGGTCACTGAAACACGGCACCGCTGGAAGACAGCAGCCCGTGTGTAGCTTTTCAATTGCGGTAGAATGTGTACTGTCTTGCAGGGTTGGCGGAGGGGGTTGGAAGAAGGCGGGGGATGAACGCGAGGTCCGGATCATGATACAACTCCCGACCCAAGGGCGTCGTTTCCCGAACTCTACGCCCTTCCATTCGTTAATAACGCGTTCCGAGGGCGGAACCTGTTTACGAAACTGACACGCTATCCGGAAATATTTCAAATACATCTACGTCGGTTCCCATACCCCCAACTTCTAGATGGACCCGCAATACAGCAGAGTAACCCAGTAGTACTGAATCGGTAATGTTTAGACACACTGGTAAATCGCGGGAAAAGTTGATTGTATGCTAGGCTCCAACATGCTATGGTAGGGTTTGCACCTATATTGGCTATTATAGTTTATATGAAGCACTGTGTCCCTCTTCAACAGACCTAATTATAACTGTACAGTTTTAACACAGAACGTGTGTGATTTGCCAGAAAACTGTTCACATGTATCACGATTGAGATACTACAGTTTATTGGAGACTATGTTAAATATTTTCGCCATTTTCCAGTTCTCTAGTAATGTTGTTTACACTCGAGACTATGAACTTATGCTACTCGAGTCCGGGTAGAGTACATAAATACTTTCGGATATCGAGAAGCTTTGGCTATTGTTTTAACGCAATCGCCGGCTATAGAAGAATCTGCCAATTGCAGAGTCGTGACTTCGATAGCGACCTGAACGGCCAGAAGAGGACGGGATATAGCAATGCTGAGTACAGGGAAACAACTTTGTATTTTGTTTAGCGTCACAAAGTAGTAATTAAAGTAATTAATCGCAGCCATGTTCGTCATTGTGAAGAATCTTCAGTGATGTCGTTAAAAGTAATTTAAAGTAAGTCGGAACTATCGTTGTTATGGAAATGTGAAATATTAATTTTTGTGACACAAGTACATTCCACACTTGTTAATGCGATGTTATTTTCCGTCGATAATACTAAAACACGTGCTAAAACTCAATGCTTGAACTCTACCAAAGATTTGTGACGCTGTATTTTTCGCCAAATTATGATAAGTGAACACTGCATTGTGTTCAATTAATAAAATAGGAAACAATTTATACCATCACTAAGCTTTTTAATTAACCTAACGTCAGTGTTATTCTGTGTATAAATTGCAGTAGTAAATCATCTTTAAAATTCAAATAAAAGTATTGAAATAATGTGTTTGTGACACCATAAACAAACTAGTATTTGTGTTTAAAAATCAATTCCATGTTAATTTTTTATCCCCGAAGCAAAAATAGGGGTGTTATAAGTTTGACGTGTCTGCCTGTGTATCAGTGTGACTGTCTGACATCGTAGCTCATAAACGAATGAACCGATTTTGATTTAGTTGTTTTTGGTTGAAAGGTGACTTGATCGAGAGTGTTATTTAACTATGAGTTAAGGAAATCTGTTTAGCAGTTTGAATATCATCAGCTCTTTTCTAGTTTTTTTGAGTGAATATGAGCAATTCTACTGGTCTGATCGATTTGAAATTCAGTATCCTGTGAGTCGGGTTTTTTTTTTAAATTTATGTCTTAACGTGTTATGTGTGCGTATTATGTTACTAAATATTCGATTTAATTTTTGCTCATATGACTATTCGTTTTCTGCGATAATAGTAGAATACCAAGCATATCCAATAAACGCCTTTAAATTGTGGAAAAATTAAGGCGCTGCTCCAGTGCTGTATCAGGCACACCTATGCAACCTTCATTAACTATATTTAAACCAACACTATTTTTAAATTTTTTTTTTTTTTTGCTATGCAAGTACTACCCATATAAATATTACACTAGCATTGTATTAAAGATGCAACCGTTCATATTCGAGCTCCATTTTGTAGAGTCAAGTCAACCAATTGGTTACATTATGCACGCAATACAAAAAAGTTTAGTAAAATATGTAGTCAACCATTCCTTACACCTGACTTCGGAGAACGCAATTGAAATTCGAATGAATTTGTCTTAATAAAACGCAAAAATAATTTTGATATTTGTAATACTCTTGTTGTTATGACGATGAGGGGCATTATTTCAGGTTTTTCTTTGGGAGGGGGAGCAAGATTTTTTGGCGACAGTGACCTTGTTGCACCTTTTTTATTAATTAAGCATGTATAAATTATAAACTTTGATAGTAAAACTTCGGTTTTATGTGTTTACGTTAATATTTTATAAATAACGAAATTCACAAAAAAATTATAAACATTTCCTTCTAAACCAAGGGGGGGCTTTGCCCCCTCTGCCCCCTTAAATGACGCCCCTGATGACGATAGTAGTATTAGCATTGATTAAAGTGTTGTTAATGCGTGTTGCATACATGCGCCTGAAACACTGGAACGGCCTCTTAATAATTTGCCAGGTTTCATGATTTCGTTTAAAACCAGTAAAAGTTTCGTTAGTCTGCCACCTATATAACTGTTTGAATATTTCAATAACGAATACTGACGGGATCCGAGCATCAGTTGCTCAAACAGGTGTGTTGATATAAATCAATCAGATAGAAGCAGTTCCCGAAGGACGATGGCGTACTCAGTAGGTCTATACGAGCTCAACAGATCACATGCGCATCCCGACGTTGGCGGTATGTTGATACTTGAGATCGGGTAAGGATCGATTGGCACTCAGGTTTGCGCGAGCAAATTCAGTTAATGGCAGAGCTAACAAACTAACCTCGTGCTCGTTTGAATGCCAGGGAAATTCACCACAAAGGAAAAGTTCGCGTCTCCCGCCGTCAGCCTCGTACCGTTATTTTAGCTGTAACGAATCTGGTTCACTGCTCTACATGAAACTTTATGTGCCCTAGAATTAAATGCACTTGCCTAAATATACGACTCCTAACACAAGCACATAATACAAAGTAACTCAATTTCGCATAAATAATTCTGCCGGACTTAGCAGTTAAATTTATAAACTATCGAAAAATGACGGAGAGGGGGGGGGATGGAATATGAGATTATTATTTATAAAGTTTGACACTCCTGTGTGGAATACGTTGTTTAAGGCTAAGGCTAAGCTAAAAATTAGTTGGAAAGTATTAATAAATTATGTTTCTCTACCATGAATGAAAACAATATTACTATCTATCAGATGCTAAACTAGACCTAATGTTCGTATTATGTTTGCACGCTCCTTCCATTTGCCGGAAAACCTATACTTACAGGAATATTTATTTTGCCTTGCATAAGGAATGCACATTTTTTTCTGTATGGTTGTACTTGCCTACCGATGATTCATAATTTTAAGAATCCAAGTCGGTAAATAGTATTTTTAACATATTGACTTCCAAAATTTACAAGGAGAATTAAAAAGTAGGATCCGTTAATAGGGATGGCAAAACCAGATATAGAAATGGTTCGTTGTTCTTGAGAAAAATGGATTTTTAATACTAACGTTCTGAATCGAATTGTATTATATAACAATCTGTATACAGCATCCCAACACAAAATTTAGGGATAGAACGTGTTAACAAAGGAAAATTAATTTTTCGAGAGATTTATAATAATGTGAGGTAGAAAAAAATAATGCTAAGAAATGCGAACCCACCAGGTCAGTCTATTATACTCCGTTTCATGTAAGTTTGGTAAGCTTGATAGCTACTTATGGGCAATAATTTTGAATATTTTGTGATTTGTGGCATACTGCAAGACAAACTTTGTCATATAAATGGTGAAATGGACATTTCCGGCTAATTTTAGAACTAATAATGCCTTGCATTATGCCTCAAATCGCAAAATATATAAAATTATTGCCCATGAGTAGCTGTCAAAATTTTCCAAACTTATATGAAACAAGGAAATAATTAGAACTTGTAAATGTTGAAGTGTGTCGACAAGGATCAGAGAACGAACTTCATTAGTGAGTAAACAGTGTGGTAAAATAATAAAGAAAACTGAGAGTCGTATCACATACCTTCTGATGTCACTATAATAAGTTGGTAACTTTTGTTTGTGTAACATTATTTTACGTCCTGATTTGTAGTGGGTTGAAACGGATAACTAACAAGATGCGTACATCGTGGCATAAAAGCAGGGCGTGTATGCCAACCCTGTAAAGAGGGTGAAATCATCGCCAGGCCAGAGCGACTGAAGTGCAGGATTGTCTTTGTGGTACGCCCCACGGAGTGCCACGTCGTAAAACAGAAGCACTGCGTTATGGAGACAAATAGGCCGCATAAACCCGCACCACGACATGCGATGACTTTCGCGTGTTCGCTCGCCATCCCCTCTCCCTCGCCACTGAGGAAAGTGACGTGCCGGAAATTAAAACTCAGAAACAATCGCGCCATGGAAATGAAATGCGTCCGTTCTGGTTTTTCGCCCTTTACCAGTACGCATCTCATTTTAATCTTTTTAATGTAACTTTTTTTATTGTACGATTTTATGTTACTTTGCAATCAGAAAGGTGGCACAACAATGCAAGCGTACGTTTTCATGTTTTGAGAAATAACATTCTGTTTGTAAATTTCCATTGCAAGCCATCGTTATTCGTCACATTATAAGAGATGTGTTCATACGTTCTTCTGTTGTAATGGCCTCAAATAAGTAAACGCATAAACTTAAATCACAGATACAATACGTAAGTTGATTTTTTTAACACGACTAATTAAATTAACTTTTTGAACGATATAAAAAGTACTTCATTACGGTGCACAGAAAAGAGAGTTTATATTATATTACTAAATAATATTTAGCCACTTAAAGCAAATAAAGCATAATCATAAATACCAGAACGAATCTGAGTTGCGTTTCTTTTATCTAAGGAAACGTCACCGCTTAGTAACAGGACACGGTCGTAGAACAGGTCTGGACACTCGCCTATCTACCAATGTATTTTGCTTGACCCCCTTGTTGTTTGGCTGTAGTTCGTCAAGTTACCGAGAATGCCGTACTTTTTGGAACTGTTTTCTGGGCTGTCGGAATCAAACTCCGTCCACTTTTTTCCATTGTTAAATTTATAAAGTAAATAAAGATTGCTGGAGCCTTTTCTTAAATTTGTGAGCGAAGAAAGTATTTCAAAATTGATGAAAAATACGTTTTGATAATTGTTTATCTTAGTGGGGAGGAAGTGGGCGGAGTTTGAGTTCGACCGCCCTAACATCAGCGCCAATAAAACACAATATTCTCGGTAATTTGGTGAACTACAGCCAAACAACAAGGGGGTCAAGTTTCCAGGCGAGTGTCCAGACCTGTTCTTCTACGGCCGTGTACCAGGAAGACTTGGTTAGGAAACGCTAAATCTTCCGCAAGTAATAAACGTCTCCCTCCATCCTCTACTATACTCCAAGTACACAAACTCACATCTCCGTGGTTAGTATTATCAGCAAACTGCCTGATCATACACCATTTAGTATACTGTCGTCTACTTGAAAGCTGTAAATGCCATTTGCTTTTAATTAGTCACGTTCCTGGTCACAGAACAAGGAAGGCAGTAGTTCCTGGCATAGAAAAGAGAAATTGAATATAAAAAAGACGCACACTGCACGGCCGCATGCAGGACTACACACAACTAGAAAGATCTTTAAACTATAATGCCATGCTCTTCTGTTTCTACCTTAGAGTAAATATATTACCTCTATGGTTTCTACTGTTTTTTTGCAAGTTTAAAGCTTAAACGAGAGCAGATATAAAAAAATATGTTTGGCAGTTTTGTTTAAAATGATTTTTGCCTTCATACCTAATTTTTCAAAATAAACATTCGTACGGTTTCGACTAAAAATTCAGTTAACCATAATCTCTTTAATTACATAATTAGCTAAAACCGTAGCCCTAACTGCCTTAACAAATCTGCAAGCTTGGAGAAAACCATTTTAAACAAAACTGCAGATATATTTTTTTATATATCTGCTCTCGTTTATTCGTAAAATGTTAATGTTGCTAAAAAAAAAATAGTAGGTAGAAACAAGAGAGCATGGTCCTAAGGTAGTCGCGGTGGCAGAATGGTCACATCTTTCGCCTCCCACCAAGGTGATTCGGGTTCGATTCCCAGCAGCGTCGGTCCCCGGATTTCGCGTGCGACGGGACTCGTACGGGATTGCTTTACAGTACAGTACGATAATTTCGATATTAATAGTTACTAAAAAAAACTTTCACTTTTATTTTTAGTATATGTGTGTACATAAAATATAATATGGAATACATACATACAGCGCTATATGCTAAAACGAAATATTTGATCGGCGTAAAATGGTTTTCGTTTTTTTATTGAAAATATGTTGCTAACTTTACACATACAATCCTTTATTTTCAGCTATTTTACAGAAATGAAAAATATGTTTTATTTTACTTTTCGTAGCCCTTATCTCGTAGCTCGTGACATATAATTTCAGTGTAAATATTTCATCTCAGGAAGTCGGTTGGTTCATGTTGGGTATATGCTACCATAACACTCATATTTAGGCTGTTATGTGTGTACTATGCATGATAAAAATTTTACATCAGAGGAAAAGTCACGAGTAACGTCTGCAGAACTAACATTATTTCGCGGAAATATAAAATTATGAATTTCACGCTTGACTAGCCTTAATATTTCTACGCTGTTTTTAACAAGTTCTTTGACTCGCCATAGCGATCGCCACCATCGCTAGATACTGACAGTGTACACTCTACCCACAGAATAAATAATGCTAACAGAAGCGACAAGGAAAGCTTTTTCATTGTTGTTATCGTACCAGCTCTCGGGACGAACAAAAATATAAACAATACCACGTGGACTAGAGACACTGGTTTATATAACCACTTGTGGTGCTCGAGATACTGTAATTAGTTGTATATTAACTTAATATTTAAAAATAGTAAACATGACTATTCAAGGCTCAACATCAGATAATAACTACGTAACTGTATTATAAGTGACATAATGGAGCTTTTTAACCATTGTTATTGTACCAGCTCTCGGGGCGTACAGGAATGTAAACAGTCATGTGGAGATTGACACAATGCTTTAAGTCACTTCTTACATTTCACGAAATACTGTAATTTGTTAGTACCTCATTAACATATTTAGAAATGCTAACTGTGGCGTTACTTACGTGTAAGTTTCCTCACGAATAATAAAATAAAGCCTATTAAACTTCAAGGTAACCAAACTTCTGCGAATTCCGACGCCATGGCAATCCATAGAGAAAACGAGTACGATAAAAATCACGCCCTGTCGCTTCTGTTACTACTTATTTATTCTGTGCTCTAGCGACTCTGCCTTTAAGCCAGCAACAGGTTAAGACAAAGAGCGAAGTCGATTTATTAGTAGAGGTACGTTGATTTCGCGGATTCATCTGGCAGTAGCTTAGATTGCTCAGTCCTGTACACGCTCTAGATACAGTCGATTGTTCATTGGCTTACAACATTACAAGCGATAGCTCTATGAAACATTTCCTTATTTACTACTGACTTGCAGTAGTCAAAAGCGTTTCGTGACAGCCGCCAGCTAATCACACACGTGATTATGAATTATATATTTTTTGGCGTTCAACATGACCTGGAATGTATTTGCGAAATTGACGTACCTCTATTTATTAGTAACACACCGGAGACAGCTATCGTGCGAGTGCACGGCACTCTATCGGTGAGTCATAGCAGTAGTGATGATCATGGAACTATCTGACACCTGGGCAAAGAGTCCGGCTGCTAAAACGCAAAGGCAAAAAATCCTATCCCTTCGCGGCTTTTAGACCTATACATATTCAATTAGTATGTAGACCTGGTATCCGTAGGCACCTGAAGAACACCAAGGGATGGCGAGGTGGGTCCTTCCGATGGGTTGGTTGAAAGGATTTTGGTCAGTACTCAACATTTAGGTCTTTAGCGTTGGTGAGGGGTGACATTATATGAGTATGGAGCAGCGCCGGAGTGGGCGGGGGAAATGGTAGATCCCAGAGAAAACCCTGCCGACCAGCGGCATCGTTCGATTGCCCCATGCGAAAATCCGGAGACCGACGTCTCCGGTAATCGATCCAACGATGGACAGGCGACGGGAGGTAAAGCCCCACGCTATAGTAGCTCGCCACTAAGACAGCCCACAAGTGCGCTCCTGCGACTGGATGAGTGAAGATGCTGCATAGCTACCGACCTGGCACAGTCGCCTCGAGAGACAGCGGGCGATACCACGAGAGCACTGAGCTGCTCATCTGCAAGCTGCCCTTCCAGTTCTTGGCTCGGAAGATTGCCCAGGAGATCAAGACAGACCTGAGCTTCCAGAGCTCGGCAGTGACGCTGCATGAGGCGAGCTAGACCTACCAGGGTCACCATCATGCTCAAGGACATACGCCTGGCTTGGTGAGTCTATGCAGAGTGTGCCTGAGCACCCCGTTGCTTGCAGGATGATACGGGAGCAACCCGGGAATATCCGGCGGATGACAACGTCCGACACGTTGCCCACGTGCGAAAAATCTGTTTTCTATTCCCTGTATATGGTGTTAGGTGAATAACAACTACACCGCCGTGACGTTCACAGGAATTCTACAGTTACAATAACACGAGAGTTGTATTTATAAGCTCTCAACATACTATGGGCGAGTAATCATATTAGTTTATTAAATAACAAAATAAAATCCTGGTATTTTCTACACAAACGGGAATAGTTTTTGCGTCTCCTCATTGACACCAGTGTGATCCACTGCGCGGCAGATTTTCGTCGCTTTTATTCGTCCTTGCTACTACAATCAGGCTTAAGTAGACAGGGAGTCAGTGACACGTTGCGTGACTCCGAACAGGAGGCGGAATTACATAATTATCTCTGCAAATCTAGCCACACGGCAGGCAGGAGTAAACGTGTAATTGACGTTAATGAATGAAGGCTATCTGAGAAGAAGCTTCATACTGCACTTAATGACGCGAGCTCTCAAAAAGATTTCCCTGCCAACTGGATTCTAGTTATCAATTCCAAAAATGACAGTACCCTGTTATAGAATTTTGACAAAAGTTACTTCGAAGAAACACCCACTTACTTCCTGGCAATACAGTGAATGTGCTTGGTTGAGCATGATATCCACGGACGTCTCCGGAAATATATGTGTATTAATAATAATGTAAGTAAAATTTTCAAAATAACTGTTATACTTAGACAATTTTATTTTATTTTTGGATGATCTGTTATCTGATGAAAAAAAATAATTTATGTTATATTATTTGTAATTTAATTTAGATAATTTAGGCCGTAACTTCTTGGTCATGCAGCCACCTAGCGGTTAAACCCGTTTTTCGGAGTCCAACTATTGAGGAATGCCTCAGTGATACCAGTGGAGTTTTCAGGAAATTTTGTCATTTTCAAACTTATTTTTCTTTTTTATTTGACATAACCTTAAAACAAAAAAGGAACGAAAACTGGAACTCTTTGAAATTCAAAATATAAAGCTGATGTCTGAAAATATAGTTATTAGACGATATATTTTAATTGAAAGCGCAGCTACCACGTAATAAATAAATAATCTCTTACAAGACACATTGGAGCCATTATATTTTTCACCAAGAGAACGTCTATTCAAGTACACGTGTATACAAAAATGACAAACGACTTTCTTCCGTTTCTGAAATCCTTATTTCCCATCCTTAATAATCACGAAAGTTGAGACAAGGTAGTCATGAAATTGGCAGTAAGTATCCATGTGACGAAATGTTACAAAAAAAAAAGCTGGCGTGAAACCAATTTAGGGATGTAGTATAGATACATGTTGTTTGTTGGAGGAATGCTGAGAAAGTTGGCAACATCGCAATATATCACAGACACGAATGATGACTTTATGGGTTTCGTATTATAGTGTCAAAATTGTATACAACTGTAATTAAAGTAAATTAGAGGGGTGGGTTATCATTACAGCATAAACCTCGTCTACCCACGATTTATTACGTCACCAGACATCGCCCTTAACTGATTTCCGCAGCTCAATACTACGTTAGGAAAGAAACCGAGGAAACTTAAGAGTGTTTAAGTGGCAAAAAATTAATTTTATATTTGTATGAAATAGTGTTAGTTTTACAGACGTCACTTGAGAGTACATTTTCCTCTTACAAAAAAAAATTGCTCTGTCAGCTCTCCTACAGTAGCACTTCAAAGTCAAAATTTGCATGTTTTTCGTTCTTATAAACCACAAATACCAACGAACATAATGGAATAAAAATATACATTGAAACAGATATTACTGGAAAGTTAAACCATTTTTTAATGTTGCGCTGTGCAAACACTGCAGTGTCACTGGTCAGCACATAACGCGTAACTGAGTAGTTAAAATATTCGCAAAGTTTAGGGGCAAAATACTCGCCCGCTGTACGTAGATGTGTTGGCAGTTTGCATATACTAGAGCATCTGCGATACGTATGCCATGGCAAGGGAAATAGTTACGTTAAGATAATTTGAATTATAGTTTTACCTTTCCATATAAACAAATAAATCAAGAGTATTAATCGAAGTGTATAGATTGATCGTATTTTTTTAATTTGCTATCGAATTAATTACTATATTTTGTAGAAAAGGTGGTGTTACAAAACTGCTTATTTTGTTGCGGACGACCTATACAATGCATTGCCAAATTAAAAAAAAAAAAAAAAAAAAAAACATTCTGTTTTAATTTTCATTGAGCTTAAAAGAAGCATGAAATTACGAAAACGATACTTCCGCATACTGTAAAAATTTAAGCTATGAAAGTGTTTAAAATTTAAATTTGGCAGAAATTTGTTACTCTATAGCACGGTCGTAGGAGAACAGGTCTGGACACTCGCCTGTCTACCAATGTTTTTTTCTTGACACCCTTGTTGTTTGGCTGTAGTTCGTCAAGTTACCGAAAATGTTGTACTTTTTGTCGCTGTTATCCGGGCGGTCGGACTCAAACTCCGCCCACTTTTTTCCATTGTTAACATTATAAAGTAAATAAAGATTTCTGGAGTCATGATTTGAAATTGTGAGCGAAGGAAGTATTTCATAAATTGATAAAAAAAATACGTTTTGATCAATTGTTTATCTTAGTGGGAGGGAAGTAGGCGGAGCTTGAGCTAAGCCGCCCAGATTACAGCGCCGAAAATGTATAGCATTCTCGGTAGCTTGGTGAACTGCAGCAACATTCTCGGTAGCTTGGTGAACTGCAGCCAAACAACAAGGGGGTCAAGTTTCCAGGCGAGTATCCAGACCTGTTCTTCTACGGCCGTGCTCTATAGACAATATGAATACGTGGCTGTTTTAAATACCTTTAATAAATAATTATTTAACAAGCAAACGTAAGTTACAAACCTAATATATAAAAAGAAATGTTCGTTTGCTCGTCTTCTATGTGTTCCTATACAATTCATCCGATAGCGACGAAACTCTGGTGAGTTTTTGTGCGTGCATCAACGTAGATTTTTGTATTTTTTTTGGGGAGGGGGGCGGGGGGTTGGATGGGTTGCAAGGGATTGGGGTACCAAAAATTTAAATGAAAGAAAATTTGCTGAGTTGTGCGTGCGCCTATGAAGGTTTCTGCAGAAAAAAAATTGTTTCTGGAATAATAGGAAAAAAAGTGGTGGCGGAAGAAACAGAGCAGTAGAAGGTCAGAACTGTCTATCTAAAAATTCATTGAAAAAAAAAAAGCTTTGGCGATGGTAAGTTGTGCGTGTGCTCGCAAAGGTTTCTGCAAAAATAATACTTTAGGGGAAGGACAAAACGGGGTAGAGGGTTAGAACGGGTAACACAAAATTTCAACTGGTTCTAAATACAAGGAAGTTATTTTGGAAACAGCCTGCTGAATTACTAATTATAAGGTTATTTGTATTAGATGCTGTCCTTCTTCTAGAATAAAATACTATTTCTTAATTAATGCTTCAGAGGACTCACTGTAAACACGGCGTTCTGACGAGAACAGGATAGGGATTCACGTGTCAAATTGTGTTCGACAGCTTATGAACAAAAATAATTTTTTACGTTCATATGAGGAATACATTTTATGAGTAATTGTTTTAGAGTTTTTTTCTTTCTTAAGAATGAAAATACTTAAATGCTAGCAGTTTTCAAGGTATTGATTAACAGCGTGAAAGATCCTGTAGCAGTGTGGGTGTCACCATGATGAACAAGAAAGTCATCGATGTCATAGGCTCGACATATACTAAGTCCCATCTAATATAATTTGACATGTAAATATTTATATTTGCACCCGTCAGGGCTTTGAGGTAGGCATTACCCTTAATACCGCCCCCTGCCACGCACTGAAAATGTACAGGGAAATAGGTTTTTTATAAAACTATTCAACATACGCATACTGTGCTAATGAACAAAAAAAACCTCGGTCAAGGACGGAATGTAAATGTTAAAGCACTGTTTCGAATGCCCTCTAACATAGCTGAAAACAGCCTTTTCAGACTGCCGCACTTCAAAATGTACTAACAGGATGTATGCAAAATTCACATAGAAACGATTCCCGGCGGGGTTGGTCCCCGGATTTTCGCATGTGAGAATCGTGCAGGATAATGCCGCTAGTCGGCTTGTTTTCTCGGGGATCTCCCGTTTCCCCCACCCTTTTATTCCGGCGCTGCTTCATACACACCTCAAGTCACCAACGCTGACGAAAATCTCTTACTCACTCTCACTCATATAGAAACGTGTACTGAACTTGACTAGAGACTTTCCAACAATATAATTATATGGTTACAACTTAATGATCCTTAATAAATATGAATCGACGGGAATATAGTATAGCATGCAGTTCCATGTATTCTTTCCTATTTAAATTTTTAAATACAACAATACTGAAATAAAATCAACTGAAATCGACAAATTTATATTTTACATTATTAACATATATATATATATATATTTTACTATGTAGGTTTCTACCACTGCACAATTTATCTTACACGCGCAGACATCAAGTGACGTGTTCAGAGAGGTTAGGCATTTCCCGTCGTTAGTTCTTCGCGCGGAAAGAAATGATTTGGCTGAAAATTGCGACGCACCGTTGTTTATTTAATTTGAATTATTATTAAATTAAAGTTCAGGTGTTCGGGTGGAGAAATGAATAAGGCGGTTAAGTCCTGTTTTCCCGGGTAGCGTGTAGTTAACTGTTCTCTCCTAACGGACTGTTATTGTATTAGTTTTGTCGGTATGACTCTTAAGCATTTTATGTTCTCTAATCTCAACAGCCGTCATCTGTGTACCTAGCTAACTGCGGCGTTTTTAGATACTTTTAAAATAATGCCTATAAGCGTCCCGGCCTGCCGTGCTTCGCAGCTCGACAATGCCTCTACTAAAAGGCGTCCCGACATCTGAATCGCAGCCCGACGATGGCACTCCGGCCTGTCGTCTTCTGCGGTTCAACGACGTCTGCCTCTCGACACCAAGGCGTCTCGACGCCTGACTCAACGACGCTCGGCGGCAGCACCCCGGTGCGCCGTCCTTCGCGGCTCAACGACGTCTACCTTAAAACCGTTACCGAACTCTGGCTTGGTTCCTGGTTGGCGTCAAAATCTCCGCCACTTGCTCTGCAGGCTTTGGTTCAGTTGAGCCAATCAGGAACCAACATCTAACAGTTGGCCCTGGCCCTCGAGGTCAGCAACTCCTTGCTATTGCAGTATTTATTTTAAAATTAGGCTACTTAAGTTATTTCGGCTATACACAGACAGTGGCTAAAAATTAATTATATCATAATTACTTTACTATTTCACATTTTCATCGTAAAGGCTTCAGGCTAGCTTTCCTCCCCTCTCGTTTAGCAGTAAAGGGGGTTACTTGCGTGTGGGTGGGGGTGAGAATGCCCATACGCTTGCCCCTGCACCAGCTCGTTTCCACACCGACAAATATATACAAATGCATATTTTTCTGTACAAAATCTGGTACACTGAAAAATACTAGATGAAAGTTATTTTATCGTCAGCCTGGCATGACGTCGAGAAGAAAGAATGGTCATAAGACATAGTTATGATTACATTATTTGTGATAATTGAGTAATATTTATGGCTATTAACGGAATTACGGTAACAACCATATGACATGACACAAAATATAACTATAGCAGGGCCTTTTTGAGTGCTCGCTTCATCCCGAACCGCCTATAACAACAAAACTGCAATATGCCATACTCTTGGAACTCCCTATGTGATTTAAAAACGTAGTTGTCAATTTCGCACGGAGGTGGTAACCAGCGAACCGGAGAGTGGCATTCCTGGACATAGTACAAGACTCGATATCTGGCGTGGCGGCTGAACTGCCAAGGTGAGCGGGGCGGGGCTCGTGCGCCGCGGGCCAATAACGGCGGCTCTCCACACACCCTCCGGCCTCGTCTACCACACAACCCCCTAACAGCCTGTTGCGCCCTCTGGCACGCGATGTTATCGAGCCAGGCGGCCGGCTACACAGGCCCATCTAATGACGGGTAGTTCGACTCGCGCAGGTCCCTCACCTGTGACCTCGACTACTGCCGACCTTCCTCGTCGTCGCAACCAGGCTATGATTGGTGCGATAAAACATCTGCGTCCCGCGGGAATCCAGCACGCGATGGTCCGGATCCGAGCCGACTTCAGTTAAGCCCAGTTTACACCAAAAAAAATTTACAGTAACAATGTTGATCACAAAATGTTATTTACAAAAATGTTATCAACAAATTCTGAGCTATGGTACAGTTTTATAGCAATGTTGATAGCAAATGTGTTATTAACATTGCTGAAAACACCAATGATACTAACAAAGTTGTAAGAATGATAAACGGAAGTTAATAGGAATGTTAATGACAAAAATGCCTACAACATTGCTAGAAATATTTGTTGCCATTATCCTTTCATCTCGACCACCCTAGAATGGGTCAGGAAAATAATGTTATCAACAGTGTTGGTCATAGGTGTACCAAGTGGTTTAAGGGGTTCAAACCCCCTCCGAAATGTCGGTTTCTTTATCTATGTATCATATTTTACATTGCAGAAGGTAGAATATTCTACATATACAACCAAAATGTTATCAAATATGTTAATATTACATTTAGAGACGCCAAACACAGATGACATTGATACATTTATGCAACATATAAGAGTTCAAAACCCCCTACGAAAACTAGGTACGCCCATGGTGTTGGTGACAAAGTTATTAACATGTCTTAAATTTTATAACTTTTGTTGCTAGCAAATGTTTTCAACAAAATGTTGGTAGCAAATGTTATTGCAATTTTTTTATAAATATTAACAAAGTCAGTAACAGAATGTTGGCAACACTGTTGGTAAAATGATGTCAACAATTTTCAAGCATTTTTACAAAAGTGTTAATAACTTTAATGAAAACACTTGTTATTAGCAATGTTATCGTTGGTGTAAACCAGGCTTAACACACACGCTCTGGGTACACGACTCACAATGTTATATGTGTGCGCGCGCGTGTGTGTGTGAGGACAGTCAGGTGCTCCAGGATGTTGCAATATTGCATGTCAGTAGTTTGAAGGAACAGTACTCACATTCAACGAAACATAAAATATTATATCAACATAGGTCTGAAAATGTACTATTTCTGCACTAGAGTTCACAGTACATGATGTATAGTGCATAACATGCTGACTGGAACTTGTTATTGATGATTACCATTGCAGCTATTATTTGCAACTACATAAAATACGAGTCGTATTTAATTGGACGGTAGACACTGTCCAATGTACCATCCCGCAAATTTATTATCCAGCCCGCGCAACATGCACTTATGAGACATGTAGTGCAGTAACTGTGTGTTTAGATATATGTCCATAGTAATTTTTTTTTTCTGTTTTTATAGATGCGAAGATTGTTTCCCACAGAATATTGAATAATTCTGTATGTGAGGC
>PNEQ01129560.1:49954-65232 GCA_003012365.1 Medauroidea extradentata
CGCCGCGGCTGCAATGCAACACGCGCCGAACAGTATTCGCGAGGCGCGCGCAAGTGTGTACGGAGCTTCGAACACGCGCCGAGCACGCCACGAACAGGCGCGCCGCGAACCACCGACTGTCGGTTTTTGCTACGAACACAAAGCGATTTGGCGCGCCAGTGTGGACGTGTTCAGTCAGCATTCGCCCTGAGTAGCGCGCGGACCATGGCGCTCAGTGAACTGTGATGTTCGTCACTTTTAGATGGATCGCCTCATGCGCAGCGCGTGCTCGAGGCGCACAGTGTTGCTCCGCGCGTTGTCTGCAACGCGCGTTCGATGTTGCATTGCAGCCGCGGCGCGCTCGTGTGTACGCGGCTTTACACATTCAGCATTTCCGCACATAAGCGTACAATGCGGTGCTAAAATTGAATAACACACGTGAGTAGGTTCACCATCGCCTGAAACATTACTCTATATCTTAGCAGCGAGTATTATCACCTATACTCTATCCCAATAATTAGTATACTTATCTAACAGTTCTGTCGGCAAGGTTCTCTTCGGTAATGTATGTATCACTCTTTGGTTTCCAGCATTTTCTTGAACGTCATGGTAATTTCATCTTCTGTTGCACTTGAATTCTATTGAAACATAGGTTCACAAATATTAAAAAATGGACTTGGTTTACTGAAATGACACCTGTGAAATATAAAAAAAGTGTACTCTTTCGTGAGATAGGCCCCCAATGTATGAGCTAAGCTTTACCCATTACCACTTTTCTTTGAAACTTTCTTATACGTGCTAGTTGGGAAAGTTTCGGGAACAGTATTTATTAATCATTTAGCGTTTACTAAATACTGTTGATAAAGAGTTACATTTAAATTATTTTAACCCGTAAATGCCGAAATCGAATATGCTGCGCTTTATTTTCGTCTAATATAAATTAAAGATGGCGAAGAGAAGTAAACTGAAGTAAATAACACACGATAATTTATTATATTGCTGTCATTAACGGTTAGTTTTGCCATACATACAGAAGCGCTGCTGTAAATGCCTTGCTTTCGAAATAATTTCGGTAGCTACTGAGTCAGTTGTGCACGAGTGTGTGTAAAAGCTGAAGGCCGAAAATTGTACAAGAATTGTACTTGTATTAGACGTTTCTTTAAACTGAATGAAATACTGAGCAAAAATATGATATGATTTTATAGATTTTTTCCTAATTTGTCTTTACCGTAAAACCAACATTTGAGTCAGTCGTGATTAAGATATATTTCATTCAGAATGCTTCTAAATTAGAAGCAAATCTGTAAATGATGGAAAGTAAAATCCTTAAAATCAAATAATTTAAATATTTCAGTATTTACAGCTGAGATAAGAAATGTTTTAAATAAATTTTATGTCAAATTAGTTGCGTGTAGTAAGTAAAACAGCACATTTCTTGCCAAATATGTTGCTACCACGAAGAACAAATATCGAGACTAACACGAGTGTATGTCGTGACTCTTCCTAATGAAATGCTGGTTCGTGGCGTAAAGGGTATAATGGAGCCTCGTTTTACTGTTTCTCTCTTTTATCTTGCAAGTGGTTAGCTATCGTAATTGCTACTGCCGTTCGCTTTCACAAGAATCGTGCGATATTGATTGTAAATAACGCGCCAAACTCTCAAGAGTCAATTGATATATTCGCGGCTGTAAATTACTAGCTATCATTGTGCCTAACAACTTACTAGCTACGTTTTGGTTTTAAATTGATTTTGTAACTTTGCGAATTTAACGAAATTACTTTAATGTGTCTGGAAAACGTCACAGTCTTGTGAATTATTCGCAGTAGTACTCAAAATGCCATAAATAATTACACATTACAAAAACTAAAAGGATAACATAGATGTTAGCTAAGCACCTCAGAAAATACTCTGTTTAGAAATTCATTTTTTCTGCTAACTTTCCTTCAATATTTTTATGAGAGGATTTAGGTTTCTATATTTTCAGAACAATCTCTCAATATTCGGCACATGTGAAAAAAAATCTGGGATAATATGGCTGTGCCTTGTTTACATATTGAGTTGTTTTACAAAGGTAATATAACAAAAAGACTTCTCAAACATTTTGAATGCTTTGTGATATCCAAATACATGAATAGTAATGTTTTAGGTACATACCTACTATGTGATAATGCCTATTACAAGTACTGCTAAGTCTGTTCAACTATCACACAGAGACAATACAGTTCGGTATTACTCCTCATCGCTGATTTGTCTCAGCAACGCAAATACTGAGTACGAATCCCTTAAAATCTGCAACAAAAGAATATAAACATATACATGAACAGTTCTGGTTTGTGGGTATGTGTACACTCATTAATATGATTAACTGAAGTAAAATATTTCCAACGGTAATTTATATAAGGAACTTTTTGATTGAGAATTTTTTTCTCTTGGACAATTTTTGGTTTAAGGTCTTCGTAGTTGTAATTTAATGACACCGTTTTTTAAATTTTTAAAAATGTTGCTTTTTATCATTTCAAATTGAAAAGTTTATTTTGTACTGCAGTGTCTGCGGTTATAAGTGATTCCTTTCAAGCACAGTACCAACCCAACCGATTGTTGTGTAGCAGTAGTTATTCGTTTTAAACATTTTAAATTAGGGAAACATGATAATGCATAACACAGTTTCTGTGCATAGAAAAATATTTTAAAGTTTTAGGTTAGTAAATTAACTATTTTTGTTCCTTCACTGTAAACTTTACTGTAACTACTCCAGCAATCATTTACGTGTTCAAAAATGCTGAATTACAGATTACGACTTAAGTTGTGTAAAGTTGATTTCAAAAGTACTTAGGTGCAAAAAGCTCACCGTACGATACAAGAGTGTGAATAGTGCATGTTTAAAATACTTTGGGAGGTTCCGGATCCATGTTTCTAACGCACGCGATGTCATGAAATTACGCGGCTTATTCGGAATGTACGAATCACTTACTGTTTTAATGCAGTATTGGCAACACTGCTGTAGTCTTAGACCTATTCGCCGTCTACCTCTGTCATTAGTGCTTCGCAGAATCTTGTTTTAGTGAATACAGTTGACGTTTGGTCAAAAATGCTCTCAATGAAGACTGACTGTTGTATCTTTGCTATTCGGACGAGCTCAAACCACTAATACTCCGTCTAAAGTGTTTTTTATTTTCATGAACCAATAATTGAAAGGGAGAAAGAAATTTTATGAGCTATTAAGAACGCTGAAAAGCAAATTGTAATTTTACATTTGTACCAAACAATGGTAAACCTTTAGATATTAACTGACGTGGCATTTATCACAAATTTGAATTTTTCAGATTTTATATTTTGTGTTGTAAGAGTGTGCATGTCTGAGGTCGTAATTCAGTTTCTCATAAAAATATTGAAAACTACCTTTACCACAGAAACGATGATTCAAAGTGAAAATAAAAGGACGTTACCTACTTATCCTGGTTATTTTTATGATTACACATTAAACAAATCATATATATTTATATATTTAAAACATTATTTTCGAAAATTTTAGTTTTTTCAACACTAATAAACTATGAATAAAGAAATAAAAATACATGTCTGAACATAGACACACTGCCAATATCCATGAGGCATTAGCTGGCAATGTGCACGTAATGCACTGAAACAAAGTGGTGCAAAGATCTTCTGGCGACAAACTCCTGACTGCACCATTGGTTAGTCGTGGTGGAAGGTCGAGCGATGTGGGATACTAAAATGTCTATCATACTGAGTGCCCGTGGGGGTATGCCTGCCCAGAAGGGCCAACATGAAATTAGGGAGGCTATGTAATAGACCGGCAGTGAAATGCGAGGGGCTGGAAAGAACTGAACATACTCGAGAAAACTCGCCGGTCAGTTGCAACGTCCGCCACGCAGTACACGTAGGTAATCAGCCTGGAATCAATCCCGGATCGCCTTGACGGGACCCGTGCTTTCTAGCCACAGCGCAGACAGCGGACCTGTGGGGACAGTGTGTTCTAAAGGCGCTTTTTGCTGCAATTTACCATCGAATTCCTATAATTAATTAAATTTATTGAATGTCATGTGACGCCGTGTTGACGTCATAACAGCGTCCGTTTTGCCATTCAAATAGACTGAATGTTTTGAATTTCTTCAAAGATTTTTGTTTCAAGCAAATATTTTGAATCTCGCTTTCAATCATCAAAATTAAATTTTGTGTGTGAAATGAACGCTGCAGTATACAAATTAATACCGACAATATTCCCTAAAATTGACATAAACAGATATATCAATAAAATATGTTTTAGTTTAACCTATTATTTCAGTGTTTTTCTGGACGAATGGATAACTTTTAAATGACTACATTGTTTATTGTATGCATAATTTGATGAAAAAGCGTTTGAAAAGTTTTCAAGCAGTTCCTTCATTGTTTACTGAGTTAGATACATTGAATCGATGTAAAGTAATAATCTATTCAAGGTAAATATTTAACCGCGTAAAAAGCATTAAAAGGTGGTACATTTCTTAAAATTTTGAATTTGTTTAAATTTGTTCATAACAAATTTAAAATCTGTGTATTTTTCGGCACTGTTGTGATCTGGGCGATCAGAATGAGGGATTAACTAATTTTTTAGGGATTACAGTGTCACATCAGAAATTATGGATGGCATAAAGTACGCTTACACATGCAAAACTCTGTTGAGTACTAATGCACGTCATGACTGACTCTGAATGTCAACACTTAATCATAAAAATTAGTTACAAGGAAACAAGCAGAAACCAATAGGCCTATATCTACGAAGCTACCCCTTAAGAGGACTACGTAGGTAGCTGGCACAGGAATGGTGCTTTAGCGTATCATCGTATTATTCTTTCACGCGAAACCGTTTCTAAATTATTTCTGTTAGGGTTATATAGAAAAAAATACACTTGAAACTACACTTCTACAGTTTAAAAAAAATCAGCACGCTTGTTAGAAACAAGATTTTGGGGACCTAAAAATGGGTAAAAAGGTTTTCTTTCCCCCAGCCCCTATGGTTTTAAAAATGCCAGCTATAAACATGATTTCCAAGCTCCTCAAAAGTGCTAAAAATGACTTTTACACGTTGCTGTAGGTGAGCAAATATCAATCGTAATCGTACAACAAAATCATAGAAACCTGCATTGGACTATACCACATACTTATCGCAAATAGAATAACAGGGTCATCGCTAAGTCCCATCGAAAAACGTATTCTACGTAAACACTGCACGCTAGTTCAGTCCTTCGCACATAAAGACGATGAGGAGTTTAACGGACGTGTTTTAGTCAACTTATCTTCTTCTCCGTTTCCGTGCCTCAAACTTAAGAACAAAGCTAGCGTCCACTAACTCTTAAAGAGTGCGTGGTAGATATTTAAACGATGAAAACATTAATTGATTTCTACCTTTTTTTTGAAGCCAATATGGATAAAATACGCCATGGCAATCCTTGATAATGGTATTTGCCATCTTTATGAGTAAATATTTATCCAGAATTACTAATTCGTTACGCGTGATGTCTTGCGCCGCAGTTAAATGCACGAGGTTCCGGCGTCAGAGATTGTGCCTCAGAAGTTCGTAACACTGGAAACAATTTCGTTTAAAACGTTGGCTAAAACTACTGTCTAGGATTGCTATTGTTTAATTTTCGCAAATTGGTTTTAAGAAACCTACAGTTATAGGTTAATGCTTTTAGCGTAGAATGATGTACCACGCCCTCTTAAAGAGATGAACTGGAACTCACGGCTGTGAATGTGTCGAGCGTCACTGCGTGCATGTTGCCTGCGGTGAGTGCCAGGCGTCGCTGGGAGCGAGCTATCACCATCTGCACGGCCGTCTTGAGCTGCGGAGGACCGCGGTACCACGGGCTGTCGTAGGCCGCCGTCTGCACCGCGCTGCTCTGCTCTCACAAACACCACACACATACACAGTGATTCTCAAGGTGTTACCACATATACTGAGAACACATACCCAAACACACAAATATCGTCTATACATTCTATCTGCATGACTTTGGAAACGGATCTCGTATAGTCAGCGGTGAACAATAATAGATGTAACCTAAAAACATAGATAAACGATAGTTTGTAAGCAATGAAATCCGCAGCCATCAAAATACTAACTAAGAAAGGCTCACCGAAACGTTTAGAATCAAAATATGGTCCCGTACCAGGACTCAAAAACTATCTTCGATGGCGAATGCAGAAGTAATAACTGGACACGGAGGTGATTTTAGGTGACAGCTGATGATAGCCCTCCAGCGGTAGATAGTTTAATTGAAATGTTTTATGCAACAATATAAATAAAAGAACAATGCTGCCAAGAAAGTATGGGCGTGGTTAAATTGAAATCCGAACCATTATGTGGTGAGAAGGGTTTACGTCCTTTTAGCAATGAAGTAGTAACAGCCGATGAGGGAGAAGTAGGTGAAGGGGCAACACAACAGCATTACCCGAGCCGAGATTCGGACCCAGGACCTCTCGTACCGTACACCGGCTCCTAACCAACTAAGCTACAGAGGCCGGCTCGAACCACCTATGTAGCGATAGCTCAACTATTACCACTATCTACAGTGCAACAGTATAGGCTCTGTCTGGTGTTGTTCATCACTGTAATAGTAATACCGGTAATATTAATTAATTAATAATAATAATATGATGCCAGGTTTTTAAAACTAACTTTAAATAATATAATAATTTATACTATGAAAATACTTGGGTGCTTTAAAACAAAAATCGTGGGACGCATGCAATATATAATTTGTGCATAAATAATTCACCTGTCACTAACAACTTCATTGCACTGCAGACAATATGGTGAGATTTCTCTACTATTTACTCCGTGCACTCTTTACTATTTGTACTGTATACGCCCCACGTTTTTAGTTTTAAATCTTACAAGGATTTTCATAAGATAAATGATTTTATTCTTCTTAGTCCGTTTTAAAATCGTGATATATTCAAATGCTATCATTAAAAATATTTTCTGCTTCTTACGCTTGTGAAATGTTGCCTTTGATTTTAACCTAGCAGGATTTGTATACCGAACAGACATAGACCCTACAAGAAAGCGAGTTAATATTGCATTGTCGTTCAGTTCTGAGCTATGTTTAAAGCTTTAAGTCTCTAGTTTAAATCTGAACCGAGATGACAACAGCCACCAGACAAAAAAGCTAACTAATAAAACAAACCTGGTAAAAATTTTGTTTGCAGTGTCAACACAGCCACTAGAAAATAAAGCGTTTGTACAGTTGTTCATGTTGCCAAGCCCTAGGTTTACAGCCCGACGAATCCAGTTATAATTTGCATTAAAGAAATAACAATGCATGATAGGATCAAATTAATGCTATGTTCAAGTCATACATTTTCATATATAATATTTTATTTTCCCCTCCGGTTGTGTAGATTTTCTGTTCCAGGTATATCAACAGTCGCTTGTTTCGTTCTCATAACTCCAAAATATTTTAATTTTTGTCATCCTGGGATTGCGAATGTGCCCAAAATTTCTTAATTTTAATTATAGTTGTGAAATTCTAAATAATTATTATATAGAAATATATAGCCTATATATATATATATATATATATATATATATATATATATTATATATTATATATATATATATATACGTATTCACGGTTGACATGTGGGGGAACGTAGCTCTGGAGTACAACCAGACTTTGAAAACGTAATACTGCAAAACTTCAGGGGAAAAATCCATATTATCTGACGCTAAACATTGCTGAAATTTAAGAAATAACCTGAGTAAAACATTTTAAATTCGGACAAGTGTAATTTTATTTTATTTAAACTGAAATAAACATTTTAAGGTTATTTAAACACGGCGACATGTAAGAGTTTAATATACAAAATAATTATTATATTTCTTTTTCAGTGTACGAATATTACGTTTTTCCTTCTGCATGTGTGGGTGTTCAGACAGTCTCTCGCACTAACAGTGACCAAATAACAACTCGCGCTTTTATTCTGAAATAAGTTAAGGGCACTGTCTACCGCAATTTTCATCACAATATTTTTATTTGTATACTTGTACCGGTTTTTTTCTTGTTTTAGACACAAAATGACCGAATTTATCTCTTAATAAAAAAATTTTATATCACATAGGTTTTGCGCGATGGTTCGTTAAAGCAAAAATTTGCATGTTTCCGTTTTAAGGACGACACAGAAACTTACCAAACTGAAAAAAAAAAAAATCACAGTGAATAACGATGTTGTAGGCTACAAATTAAGATATGTTTAACCACAAAATAAAATATTTTTGTATTAAAATGTAGTAGAATTTTTCAAATTTTTATTTTAAGTTTCAGAATTTTTATTTAAATGAAAAAAAAATATATTCTTTGTTTTTATTGTTGCCTGTGACGTCTTTATCGATTGCGATTTTTTTTTTTTTTTTTCAGTTTGGTATGTCAGTTGGTTTTAGTGTGTAGTCCTTAAATCGGAAACATGCAAATTTTGACTTTAACAAGCTATTACGAGAAAACTATGAGAGATAAAAATATTTCATAAGAGCCAAATTTACTTACGTTTTATGTCTAAAATAAGACAAACAATATCTGGTACAAATAAAAAATAAAAACATGGTGATGGAAATTGCTGTAGACTGCGTCCTTAACAAATAACTAAATCAATTTGAATTTACATTTTTATATTTACTTTAACTTTACCATTAACTTTAACTTATATGCGCCGTCTGCCTTAAAAAAACACTACCAAACTTATAAATAACTTATTACTAAGGCCTTGACCGGCGGAATACTTAAATGTTATGGCGTAGGTCCTCTGCAGCCAGGGCGTCCAATCGTATGCCTCATGCCAGCCCTCGGAACCAGGCTTCTCGGTCGACGCCCACGCCACAGTTACATTAATGTTTGACCCTACCGTCTTCCTAGCCCTTTGGGAGGCAGTTGCCTTCCCATGGCTATCGTCTCACGACCGAGACTACGTCTTAATAAACCCAAGGTTCCCGCCAAGCCTCTGGTCCTGACAACACGCCTAACCCCAGCAGACGACAACAACCAGCAACCCGGGAAAATGGCGTCCGACCACCCGTCGATGCGAATCCTCCTGCCAAGTCAGCAAAGATCTTGCGAGTAACCCCGGAGCCGCCAGCACCCGGGCACTGAGTTTCATAACTAACACCCCTTGTTACCAGGCGAAAAGATAGGAGAGGTGGCTGACGCGCGGAAATCAGGCCACTTCCCACGAGTAGTCAGCGAGCCCGGCACAAATACGACAGCTCCTTGCGAAATAACCAGAACCTCATCTTCCCACAGCAAAGTCAATGACATCTGAAAGCTTCAAACGAGACTAAAATAAACTTAAATAATTGTGTTTGTGAACAACACCGACAAACTCTGGGCAGGCTTAACATCGAGGTATTTAGCGCTAGGGGAGGGGTGACATGAGGTGAGTATGGAGCAGCGCCGGAATGAAAGGGCGGGGGAAACGGGAGATACCCAAGAAAACCCGCCGACCGACGGCAACGTCCAGCATGATTCCCACATGCGAAAATCCGGGGACTGACCCCGCCGGGAATCGAACCCGGATCGCCTTGGCGTGAGGCGAATGGTCTGACCATTCGGCCACCATGGCCAAAAAAATTGTCGTCTTGCGTGTTTCGTCTAAACTTATTATTAAGGGAATAATGAGGCTCTGAATGTCAAAACTAAAAATATTATTCTTTCAAAATATTGGAAACTAAATAACTGTAAAAAAAATCAGCATTGCTTAATACTATTGGGATCTTCAAACCAATAGCACAAATGCTTGATACATTCCCCCTTTATGAAAATAGCAGGGGATGGCTACCCTCTAGTGGCATACAACTATTTTACCGTCAGGATTTTCGAACATTTGAAAATGGTTTATTGAGTAATGAGACCTGTGTAATAAAAAAGGCTCTCTTGTTGCAATTGTCCAGGACATACCGTTTACGCTCAAAACATACTTGAAATTCACGCAGACATTCAGCCTATAGCATAAGCAATGCAGCGAACATGCGTGTGATGTGCTCAGCGCACAGACGATAGTGGACATTCACTGTAAACAACATATACAATACTGTTACAGTTGCAGACCAGTTTGTTCCTGTCATTCTACGTATATATCGCTGCAGCCAGTTGTGAACGAAAATGGTGGGTCCCAGACAGTTGAAACATGTGGGCTCTGATGTCTGTGTGAATCTTCTTGGGTTTTTAAAACTTAAACGGTATGTCGTAGACAATTGCAACAAGAGGACCTTTTTTGTTACACAGGTCTCATTACTCAATAGCTATCTTCAAATGTACGAAAATCCTGACGGTAAAATAGTTGTATGCGATAAGAGGGTAGCCACCCCTGCTATTTTCATAAGGGTGGAATATGTCCTTTGCTGTTGGTGCGAAGATCTTAATATCATTAAGCAATGCATAAAATTTAGTTTTTTTAATGTAATTTAGTTTCCGTCATTTGGAGAAATACGATTATAAATTTTGATATTCAGGGCCCAAATACTCCCTTAATATTACGTTTAGGCGAAACATGCAAAATATAATAATTTTATTTTTTTTTTTCATAAGGAATCACCTGCCAGAGTTTTTCGGTGTTGTTTACTATATATATATATATATATATATATATATATATATATATATATATATATGCATACATACTTACATATGTAGTGATGTTAGCCGTACGATTTCAAACAGGTTCATTGAAGCCATTAATTTTAATTGTTAAAAATTTTCTACTTAACAAACATGAGACGATGTATATGAGACTAAGGACTAAGGCTGAGAGTTTTAGTTAAAATATATTGCTTTGTAATTTTGAAGGGATTTGTGTATACTTATACAATCAATGTCATGTTGGGAATTAGCAGGATTCAGCAATTTAAACAACTTAAATAAAACATTTTATCATCAAATCTTTGTCTGTTTATAGGTTGCTCGAGACACATTTATTAATTTATTTTGAAATGCTTATTGCAATATTTGGGGAGGTTAAGAGAAATAAAAGATGTTCAAGTTTACTTTCGTCTGCAAGCTAACATTGGTGTGCTGAACCGAGAGTTGCATGCGTTATATTCACGTAAATCCATGTCTAAATACGTCACAGCACATACACGATAAAGATGGCACTCCTGGTTTACCTTAGACATTCGGTTCTTAGAATGCCTGGTTTTTAAAATACGATAATACATTTTTTCCGAAAGAAAATATACTTAGGATTACAGTAGTTGAATGAAATCAACCATGCAATTGACTAACATGCGAAAATTCCTGTCCTTCTGTGGCCATGGTAATTGTTATTAAATGATTTCCTAGTACATTTAGCTATATAATTTAGTAAAATATTTAAATGGCAATCTCTTCGCAAAACATTTTAATTTTATTATTTTTTTTTAATGCAACGAGATCGTAACCAGCCTGAGAAAACATTTATTAATATGTACGGAAAATAACTGTTTTACGGTTTCGGGCACTAATCAATAATCCAAACTTTATTTTATTGGGATTTTTATTTAATGTTGTGGATGAATATAGACTATACGTAAATTTTACATACACACAACAATTACTCAAATGTCTACGTTTCTGAAGATATTTGTTGTATTTTGTGTTGTAGCGTCCATTTTCTCTCTGAAATGAATTGTGTACTGCCAATACCATCAGGTCCGATGTTTCGAGGAAGATACTGGTAAGTGTACTGTAGAGGAATTGAGGTCGAGAAGACATGATTAAATGTATCGGATGGCAGGTAAACTCTGCCAGTCCATATACTCTGCGTCACGGCGCGGCGGTCACGTGGTGAGGGCGTGGTCTTCCCAGGTTTGAAGTGAGGAAGAACTGCTTCTACAACTGCGTTCCAATTGCCACTTTCCGTTATTACAATATTCCGTGACCCTATATTGTGTAGCCTGTTGCGTAATTTTTTAGTTTTCATATTTAGTGTTTACTAAGCGTGTTTAATGTTTCTGAGTACCAAATATTTTGAAGTGTTACAATCGAATCCGTTCAGTCACAAAACTAGTTTATAATTTAAGTTGTTGCAACGAACAAACGTTATGCCTAGTTGTGTGTTTGAATTGCCGGCTGTTCTCAGTGGCACCCATGAACGCTTACGTGAGGCTCGATATTACTGGCTGTAAAGGTTTGCTAACCAAAGTAATGTTCTCACAGACAAATGGCGTCGTTTGTTATTATGAGATGCTAGTTTACTGGATGCTAGTTTACTTATGAATACACCTCGGTATGTGAATTCCTTTACTGTGCAACGTCAATGGAAATTGTGACTGGAAGTGAGAGTGCTTAACATCTTTAGCGCTGGTGAGGGGTGACATGAAGTGAGTATGGAGCAGCACCGGAATGAAAGTGTAAGGGAAGCGGGAGATCCCCGAGAAAACCCGCCGTCAAACAGCATCACCCAGCACGATTCCCACATGCGAAAATCTAGGTAAGAACCCCGCCGGGAATCGAACCCAGATTGCCTTAGTGGAAGGCGAATGATCTGACCATTCGGCCTCCGTGTTCCCTTGTGACTGGAAGGGTTAAATTATTCATGTGTAAGTCACCAGTTGGAACATATCTAGTTCAGTGGTTGCATGTTATCACCGTCGTGGACTGTTAAAGTTATGTTACCGTTCTGAATTTAATGATTACTTGAACCAATTAGGTATATCATTAGCATATTTGGTAGGTTGTTAGCTTGTGTTCAGTAAATAAATTGATAAAAATTAACCATGAATACAACCTCACGAGATTGACTCCTCGTAGTTTTAACTTTCAAAACACTAGTATGAACGGGTAATTAACACACTTTGATTTATGAGCTTCGCCTGTAAGTTTGTGTGAATGGAAAGGAATTTTTCAATTTAATTTTCACTCGCTTCCAGACGTCCGAATAATTTGCAATTTTACACACGTATAGAGAGTCGATGACAATACAATAATTTTATAGCTATGACCAGGTATTCTTACCACTTATAAAAAAAACCCACTTGACTCCAACAGAAAAATAACTAAAATCAAAATCTTTAAACAAAACATTCTTGAATAAGTTATTACTTACGTTTTCAATTCCGTTTTTAACACGCTTTGATTTTTAGTTTTATAGGTTTTTTATTATACGTGTATGAATGCAATGGAATCTTTCAGTTCAATTTTCACCCTATTTCCGACCTCCCAGTAATTATAAATTTCGCACACGTTTTAAGAATCTATAACAATACAATAATTTCATACCTGTGATCTGTATTATCACCCATTATAAAAAATTCCATCCGGCTGCGACAAGAAAAAGTTATTATATAAAAAAACCTTAAAAAAACATTTAAAAAAAGTATTATTGCTCACATCTTACATTTTGTTTCAAGACTAAAAACTAGTAAATTAAATTATAGTTTACAAAAACTTAAAAACGAGCATGCTTTTGTAGCAATATGAACAAAAAAGTTGAAAATTATCTTCAATATAAATCTGTAGTTTTAACCCAAAAGCTGACAAGTCCAATTTCCAAATTTTTCAGGAGAGCATTAAAAATCAGAACAATGCGAGATGTCCTAATTTGTGACAGATATAACTAGTTTATAGCATTAATATCACTGTAAATGTGGATCACTTTAACGTGTTTATAAATTGTGAAGTATACGAGGGCGTAAAGGACATGTTAAGTTTTGGCATGAAAAAAAAAGATACATCGTTAAGCAAAAATTACATGTTATTAAGAACAAATGATATTATACAGTAAAATATATACACTACTTTACTAATTCTTATAGCAGTTTAGTGTTCAAGGGTGTAAAGGACATGTTTAGTTTTGGCATACAATAAATTTGTACACTGTCATTATTATAACATTTTATTAAGAGCAAAACTATTTTGAACTAATTATTTTCAGTCCTTTACTTCTGATAGCTATTCGCTAAATATTCATATCAATAAAATTATTGATATGGCACTTCTACAAGCGAATGCAAAACACGAAAGTAAAAAATATTATTTTCTCTTTTTTTCTAAATATGAGAAAACCAATCATTATAAGTAAAAATATAAGTTTCTCCGTTCCCAAAATAACTAATGTTCAGTCTTCATCATTGTCTTCATTAGAATCGTCAGGACCGATGCATGTTTGCTTTTCAGAAGTGGTGAGTGACTGGTAGAATCCATGATAGGTTGGATCAATAAGTGGTAGCAGGCTCAGCAAATCTGTTTCTTGGCAGTGTTGACAGGGACTGGGGCGCTGTATGTTTGAGGAATTTGGTTTATTTGCAAATTGATTGGCCGATCTTTCTTCTTACCAACAAAGTATGTAGTAGAGATGAGAAAGAGAGGAAGTAATTAACTTTAATTTCATACACATTGAATGGCTTCTTGCCCCTCACTGTTCTCACAAACAGGTACCAATAATGTGGTATTCTAATCTCCACTTCCATTTTTTTTTTTTTTCACGTTCTATTCTTGCTTATAAATTGAAACTGATTTTGGCCGAACTACTGTCGCATAACGACTATTAAATAAAAAATAAAAAACATTTTTTCAAGACCTGTAATTCTTTTTACATAAAACTATCTCATTTTAAAATCTTAGTAACAATTATTAATCCCCTAGATTATACAATAGCATGCAGACAAACATATGGAATATCTTACTTACCTTTACAATGTTGTGTGGCCAATGCCATATCAATTACTTCTCTTGCCCTATTTATCTGTCACCACTGTACAACAACTAAAGATAAGAATAAAACCTTCTTACATCATCGTGTATGACTGTAGGAGATGTTACTGTGTTTTTTTAGTGCTGCCAATAGCAGAAACAGAAATTTCCTTTCTATTTTTCATTTGAGTGTTAAATTAACTAATAACGTAGTGTTTATAATTTTTTTCGACGTTCATGTTAACGGTAACAAGAAAACATCTAAAAAAAAGTATTTTCGCTTAGGCAACGCTCCTGGCAAATGAAATTCGCTAAATTTATGAACAGGGAGAAAGTAGGGACAGGAAAAATTATTTTTCCTTGATTGTATTATATGAATGTGCAATTGACCCATAATTACTTATATCCTATCATTCATATTAATTTCCATATACAACATGTCTGCTTCTGGTGACATAAGCAAGCAAAATCTTTAATGCCATAACATGACATGTCAATAGGTTATTCACATGTCAGCCTTTGGCTTTCAACAAAAAGCTTTCTTTTATAAATGTCAGTAAATGCCACTGTAGATATCTAGGGAACTTTAACAGATAGACATGTCATTTTCTGGCACAGCAAAGAAAATGTTCTTACTA
>PNEQ01129560.1:65332-82713 GCA_003012365.1 Medauroidea extradentata
GGGGTAATTGTGACTTATTTTCCATAATGACTCTACCTTACATAATAACAAGCGATAACAAATTAACACAACTGACATGAAGCATCCTGCATTTTTTACATTATAGTCATTTTTGGCCAATGACTTTATTCTTATTTTGGGATTTAAAAAATAGATATACTGAATTGTGAGACAAAATTTTTATATTTATGTATTGAACAACATTTTTTAGTTAAAAACTTTTTTCAACAAAGCGTGTTTTTTTTAAAATATAATTTTTGTAGTAAGAAATAAAGTTTTGTGATCGTGACTGATACTAAGCGCTAATTAGAAAACCTAATTATATTTTATTGTAATGTTTTCTTCTAAGTTGCCCTGAATGTGTTCATTAAGGATGTTAGGAGAGTAAATTTTTCTTTACTCTGAGTCGTAAACGTTTATGTTTGTTTAGATGGAATATTGCCGTTATAAGAGTTTGAACGTATGTTAAAGCTAATTGTTCACATATTGAACCATTAATGTATGAATAAGGACAAATACCTGATGCTCAATTTCGTTGGCATGCCAGCAGTAGAGTAGCAATTCAAATATGGTAGTTCCAAGGTAGCCGGAATATTTGAGAAAATCTGAAATGTCCTTGGATTTCTGAAACATGGAAAAGCAAGCACGTTATTAGGTTGATTATTCCGTCGCTTTAATAAATCGAGTAGTATAAGGAAACAAAGAATATATTTAATGCCACTAGAAATACTTAAAATTCCAATATCGTGTACATGTTGGCATACGCATGTTTTCACCTGTTTTAGTCGAAATTGTTGAGTTGCCATATACTAGCACAAATAAATCGCTCGGGCCTCGAAGGAAAATATTCTACCCAACTGCAGCAAAAATACCATGCTCACGTGTAAGTGGCTTAAGTCAATGCCACCACAATTTTTTCACTGAAAAGGAACATTTTATTTTGGGTTCCCAAAAACGAGGTGAACGTTTTAATAGAACCAACTGTAATCAAGTCATTATTTGCGTGTAATGAAACCTGTGCGTAGTGAATATACTGTCTATTGTGTATGTCGTCGAAAACCAAAGTTAAGAAGATATGCATTCACTGTGTTACTTAATTATAATCAGTTACTTTGAAAATAAAATTAAATAATGTCAACATAATCTTTGAATGAGTCTCGCAATTGAGTAAATGTTTCGAATTATCATAATTCTGGTAATCTTAACCATAATTACGTCCCCGCGCCTCAATAACTCAAAGAACCATACAGTATAAAACAAAGTTAATGTGGAACCCAGTATTAGTTTTCAAAAATGTGTAATATGCATATAGACACGAAAACATGAAAAAGAGAATGAAGTCGATGTATCCATAGGGCAAAATCAACATTTAACAAAACAAATTGTGTGAAAATCGAAACCAAACTGGACTGGATATACAAAAAATATTTCCTTTTCAGAATCATGTACACGTTTCATATTTGTTCACAACATCAAATACTGGCTTACACTTTTTGGGTTCATTTCCTTTTGTGTAGTTTTTTGTTCTATTGGATGTTTTCAGCGGCTCATAAAATGTTCTCGCAATGGCACTAGTGTTCAAAAACTATTCAGAGTACCACAAACTTCAACCATTGCTTCAACTGCAACAATCGTTCAAATATGCTGATGTCAGAAATAAGACGAAACACCACGTCACAGTTTATCTGTTTTCTTTTCTTCCATAGTACGTAACTGTACTGCAGTAGAACTTGTGGCATCTTCTTATCAAAATAATACATGAGAAAACTAAGTTAATATACTACTTAAAATGTTCTTCGTGTACTGGTTAAGGGTGCAAGCGCATGGGCCTCAGTTAATTGGGACAGTTGACTTAATACGCACACTACATGTGATAAGAAAACAAAACCGTAGCCTACTATGCATACGATTTATAACCCAGAGAAACCAGTTCAAAAATGTTTGAAACCAACCTGCACAGTGTCTTTTTTTAAGAATATAATTTTTAAAAGCAAATTAAATAAGTTCACATGGCTAACTTATATAAATATTGTACTTACCGAATAAAAAAAATCACCATTATATATCCACATTCGGAAATATTGGCTAAAACCCACTACACACAGTCATTTGTAACTAAATCATTTGCCGAATCAGAAAGTGTTAGCTGTACGAGATTAAGAAATTAATGTGGTAGTTTAGTCTTGTACAAAACAACTGGTGACACTGTAAACGTTATTATTCAAGTTCTCTTAACACATTCAAGATCGCTTCAGTAAGTGTTGGGAAGGAAATGCTACATACATACCCAGTCATGAAAGTCTTTTAACAGCCTACTAACATCATTGCGTAAGTCGGCGTAAATTCACTAGAATATTCCGTGCCAACTTATAATTTCAGAAAAGTGCAGCATTCTGCGTCTTGTGCAATCGGACGATGGTTACGTGGTGTGATTTATTTTTTTGCCAACGAATCACGAACATCAGTAGTGGCATCCCAGTGTTAGCATTAGCCCCTTCAAATGCAAACATATCAGTAACGAAATAAGAAAGGAAGGTAAGAGGGCTTCAACATCTTGTCGACGGCGAGGTCGTAAGAGACGGTAACACACCTCTTGACATTACGACAGGACCCGGGAGTGGATCTGACCAAGGCCTTTGTTAAGGAACCATCCCAGCATTCGCCTGGAGCGACTTAATAAACAAAGGAAAACCTAATTCTAGATGGGCGGAGCCGCGAGTCGAACCAAGTTCCTCCAGAATGTGAGTCCAGCGTGTTGCCGTTGTGTCATTTCGCTCGGTACGATAATATAAATATTGGCATAAACACGTCACCATTGAAGCCGAGCGATAGAAAAGTGTGCGTTTACTCACTGGCAAAGACTGTTAGAATACTAGGGGATCAGAAAAGAATACCCCAAATTTTAATGTGTATAATATCAAAACCAAATTGGAAGAATAACTTTTGTATTTGAACATGCTAGCTCAGTGGTCGTTTCCTCAGTTAGAAAAGGCGGGGAAATTCATTTTCCAGCAGGATGGTGCGCCACTCATTGGTACCTTGCTGTTCGCTGATACCTGGATTGGCCACAGAGCAGCTGGTGACAGACCTCATTACTGACCTCCCAGCCAGAAGTCCAGACATCACCCCGTGCGATTTTTTTTCTGTAGGGGTACATAAAGGTCATGCGTTTCGTCCACAATTGCCGGCTGCTGATCTGAAAACTTAGAATTATGGACGCTATCCAAACTGCAACACCAGACAGGAGTATAGAACGAATTCGCGTATCGCCTAGATATGGTGTTCTTTGATTTATTTGACTGGTCAACCAATGTTGTGGGTTGTTTGGTTTCGGTAACATAGTCATTAAAAATCGCGGTATTCTTTTACGATCACGTGTATCGTGAATATATTACATTTTACGTGCGAGTTGATGATTGAGATATCCTGAACTATAAATTTATGTCGACCATTTCACTAGATCAGAAGTGAGAAGGCCGATACTGGCACATAAGTTCTCGCAGTAATTACAGTTACAATTACATAACGTACAGATAACTCACCACAATGACGAGGAATCCTGCCTGACAGAGAATCCCCAGACACGTGAGAAACTCCACCAGCACCACTGGGTTGAACACGTTGTCAAGATCCTTCACATACCTGAAACACGAGTAGAAAAGATTGAATTATCATTTGAATATTTACAACACTTCTATTAAGCGTGTTTACAAAATAATAAAGTTTATTTCCCATAACTCAAACGTAATTCTCCTTCACAAAAAAAAGTCATATACATACTCATGGGCGTACACAGGGGGGTGGTTTTGGGGGTTCAAACCCCTCCGAAAGTTCAGTTTTGTTATCCAGGTATTATATTTTATATTGCAGATGGTAGGCAACAATATACTAAAAACACGACCAAAATGTTAATAGAATATGTTAATATTACATTTAGAGAACACCCTTAGTTTTTAATTTGAACATAAAATGTATTGGAGACCACATCTGCAAATTTTCTATCTTTTGTTTGTTTTCTAAATAGCCATTAGACTACCACTGAATTAGTTGTGGACGCTGCTGTAGACCAGCGAATTTTCTCAGGACTGTTGTTTCTCAATCTTTTCGTGCTCCAGAACAGCTCATACCATCCTCACCAACGCTCGTCAAGTACTCGATATCTTATGTCTTGTCAAATACCTCCACGGAATCCGTGTGTGAGGTACCGTATCGTCTTAAAACTATTCATTACGACTTTTGAAGGAGGATTTCGCACGTTCATGATCTGCGTGTCGATTTTATGTAAGCGTGCTTAGTGATATTTCCATGTGGTTTTAGGAATGGACTATTATTGTAAAAAATATTTTTCCCCATTTGCTTAAAATTATTGTGAAGAAACAACGTCTGCATTGCAACTGATACGAACGAAGTGACTCTGAGTTCATTTTAAAGATAATTCTGTCTCAGACTTAGATAAAATTTCACCGCACATAATTTACAAATAGCGCAATACGAGTTGAGTTGTAGACGCCGCAACAAAACGCTGGACCAACTAGTCGTGACACAGTGGATAAACAGGCTCGGGTGGGGATGTGCTGAATAATTGTAATGTTTTATATTTTGGAAGAGCACTTACGAAGATACGAAGTTCTAAAGCTAATAATCAATGCCAAGAGTTATTCCCGTGACATTAATAGTTGATATAAAATAGGGGTAGCTGTATTTGTGAATAACCTTACTCGAAAGCTATACGATGATAGTTCATGTATTCAATCCAAATGTTGTAGAGCTTTCGGTTGTCGGTTTCTTTCCTTCCCTCGTCGTCGTAGATATCTCGGACGTTCGTCGCGAGGGCAGGGTTCGGGACTCCCGTCAAGGCGTCGGACCTGCCCTCCTTCGCCGTGTCTTCGGCGAGGCTGAGGAACTCGGCCATGATCTGGAACCTTGAGCAGGCGGCGATGACCAGCACGATGTAGACTATGGTTAGTGCGGAGTAGGAGGAGACGACGATCCAGATGTAGAAGACCTGCAGTAAGGTTAATTCTACTACAGCCTAGATAGAGAATGTGTTTTCTCATTGGAGAGTTTGGCACAAGGAAAAATTCTGCCGCTAATTGCGTTGCTATCGCTAATAAAATTAAATTTAACTAGGCTTGGCAAAGTGAGAAGACGTTTAACTTAATTTTCAAGTGAAAAACAAACCAATGTTGGCTTTAAATTTTTCAACTTAATGTAACTTAAAATTTAGGAAAGTTATGTGGTTGATTGGTTACACCTCTTGCCGATAACAGCGCTTAAGCAGCATAAATTTTCCCTGTGCCAAACATTTAAAGGTGTTCAAAATGGGAAAATACAGAATTTTATATTTGTATGAACTAGTGTTAGATTCATAGACGTTAATTTGGAGTACATTTTCCTCTTGCGAAAAAATAAATTAGTTGATCCGGTTTTAACATAATGACATTTCAAAGTAAAAATTTGCGTTTTTTTTTTTCACACAAAACTTAAAAAAAAAACAGTAAACATAATTAAATTGAAAAAAAATCACATCAATACTATGTGTCACGATCTACGGATTGAATAATATACAAATCCATTACAAATAATTTTATTCAAAACTTTACTACTTTTTTCATTACTTTTAGCAATTTTGTAAACCCAAACTTATTTAAAATTATTTTTACGTAGATTGTTACATGTAGTTTTTATATGATTCTTTCCATTTCATTATGTTTGCAAGTTTTGACTTTGAAATGCCGTTATGGGAAAACTGGCTGAGCTAATTTTTCACCAAGAGGAAAATGTACATCTAAGTACCTTAACGTAGGTGTTTCCGACGTGCAGTACAGTATAGTTAAGCTTACCTGCGTGCAGTAGGTGCACCAGTAGACCGGGGGCGAGCGAAGCACGCTGTAAGGGTACCAGGTCTTGAGCGGCAGCGAGGGCTGGGTGTCGGGGTCGAGCAGGCGCGCCGCGACGGGCGACAAGATCCACAGCAGCGCCGACGTGTACGAAATGCCGATGAAGGCGGCGCCGAGTGTGCGGACGCGGCGCGCCGTACGACGCAGCACGTGGCCACAACGACGTCGGCAGTCGCGGCTGATGTCGGCAGTCGCGCTCTGCAGCAGACGCTCCACGTCGCCCCGCCGCGCCAGCATGTGCAGCACCTACAACATTGCCCAACCATGCTGTGAGTGAGTAAAAAGATTTTGGTCTGCGCTTAAGAGGGATTGATCACTGTCAGATCGGTTTTACGGCTTTTCTTATAAATCAGGGAATAGACACATTGTTCTACTTTTTCACGCTGACAAGGCATAGTTTATCGTTTCATTCACATTTTGGAATCCATATGGCATTGTTTCTGTTAATGTTGCGGCCTCTGTAGTCGCTCCCGTAAATAAAGCATTTTTTTTTTCTTTTCAGCTGTTTCCCGTGGCAAAATAATGAATATATTACGGTTCCAGCAATTACAGAAAGTCAATTAAGTTTGTTTTTATGCCTTGTTGTGGCAGAAATTTTGATACATCAACTGGAACAGAAGTTATCGAGAAGAAACAGAAAAATCCAAGGTGGTAGGGATCAATACCCCTTAAGATGGCGTGCTACATAATTCATCGCTAAAAGCATTAATCTATAACTGTAGGTTTCTTGAAGACAATTTGCGAAAATTAAACAATAGCAATCGTAGACAATATTTTTAGCCAACGTTTTAAACAAAATAGTTTCCAGTGTTACGAACTTCTGAGGTACAATCTCTGACACCGGAACCTCGTGCATTTAACTGCGGCGCAAGATATCACACGTAACGAATTAGTAATTCTGGATAAATTATTACGCATAAAGTTGGCAAATACCATTATCTAGGGTTGTCATTGAGTATTTTATCCTTAATGGCTTCGAAAAAAAGCTTAGATATCAATTGCTGTTTTCAGCGTTTATGTATCTATCACGCACTCGGTTTCAGTCGCCACATTGAATTTTATTATTTTTCGCATTTTTGGAATTTCGAGGGAAGAAAAATGTTAAATCGGCGACCATACAACGAATTCTATCTACTCTGTACTACAGTACAAACATGGCAATAGAGCTAGTAATGAATAGTTAGGTTGCAATTTGTCAGGCACATTATGAATATCAAAAAATTTGCTACACACATTGCTGTGAAATTATATGTTAACAGCTAAATCGCAAGGTCTGTACTGTAACGAAATGCAAATAGAATGTGTGGCATAGTCACATATTTAACATTTTTCTTCTTAGAATTTAAAAATAAAAAAGAACGAAAAATAATAAAATTCATTTTGACGACTGAAACCGAGGGCATAGACCCGAGTTTCTCGGCTTTCGAGAGAGTAATTTTTAAAACCAATACGAGAGCCGATGTCGTAAAATTGCTTTGTAACTTTGTTGCAAATTGGTTTTACTCTGCAATGTATTATTTTTGGAGACAAACTGTAGTAAGATTTTTGGTTTATTCATCAATTAAAAGAAAATTTCGTTAATTAACTAATTAACTACTATTTAGCTGTCTTCTATCTCGACAAGATCAGAATACGTAGTTAAAACCAAGGTTTTTTTCATCAATTTTGAGCACATTTAATTTATTTACACATTAGAAGTTGCATGATGAATAACATTTTTATAAATCAACTATACGTGCCTAGCATGCGTTGCAATGTCCCCTTTTATATTTTTTTTTCATCAAATGTTTAGGTGCTCAGTTCTACCCCTGTACCCCGTGTTGTCACCTCCCCCCCCCCATTTTTTGATAGAAGCCTTCGCGGACGCACGCACAACTCGCAATCAGAAGAATGGCATAGGAACTCATATAAGATGGAAAAACAAACAAACGTGTGTTTTATAATGTACATTTGTTTAAACTTCATCTCTTCAGAGCACAACATATTTTTACGACATCTACAGAGTGGAAAGTATTCAAATTTATATTCTTTCTCTTATGGCAATTAAAGAGCTGAATACTAGTTATGTCTTGTGGTATAAGAAATCAAATTTGAAATGGTTTACGGATATAGTAAAATAACTATAATTTTTCGTTGTAAACATAGTTTAACACTTGGCATCTACTGATAGGTGAAATAAATAATGTAAGTAGCTCAAGGGGTTAGGCTAAGCTTTTATTTTAATTCTCTCTCATTAATTACGATGCAACGTAAAACTTTTGTTTTGTAGCGCGCATTCTGAAAGTTCGAGGGAACACCTAAAACCCTCACAAATGCTCCATTAATGCAGACGCAGCTATACACTGTAAGAAAACTTCCTAAAAAGTTTAGAAAATAATTAACATAAACGCAGTATGGTACAGTTACCATACATCCGCCTTGTGAATATGCAAACTGTTACAGTTATTACAATATAAGTCTGGTAACATATAGATTTGACTGTTTTATAAAAAAAACGTTCAGGAGTACTACCATGAATGTCTGGGAAACAATTCTATCATGCCTACTTTCTTAGTGATCCTATGCGCACGGGTGGTAAATTTACAAATAATTTTTACAGTGTACCAATTTTGTTGTTAGGACACGTAACTACAAGCAAGTAACCATTCTCCCAAGCTAAACGTGCAGTTTACCAAATTTTTTCTGTTCTCCCTGCACCAATGGCATGAAGGAGGATTAGTAGGCCTACTTCTCATCTGCGAATTATGGCTTTTCTTCTATAAGTCGCGAAATATAGAGTTTGTTGCACGTTTCTCACGTTGACAGGGCATACTTTCTCAATTCGTTCGCTTTTTGGGATCCAAACGAAACGGTGTGAATTCCGTCACTTTTGTTGCCACTGTAGCCGCTCGCGTAAGTAAATAACTTTTTTTTCTTTTTCAGCTGTTCCCCGTTATAAAATAACGAATATGTTGAAGCTGCAACAGTTTCGTAAAATTGATTAAGTTTTTCATATATGCCCTGTCGTGCCAAACATGTTGATGCATCCGCTAAAACAGAAGGTGTCGAGAAGAACTGACGAATCTAAGACTGCAAGGATCAATCCTCCTCTATGCCATACTATCACATCAACGAGAGCAGATATCACAAATCGGTTTGACAGTTTTATTTAAAATGTTTACCGCTATAGCTAACTTTTCCAAGACAGTAAATTATACCCTCTCGACTAGGAAGTCCATAAACGAAAATATCGGTAATTATATAATTAATTACCTGAAATCATAGTATTTACTATCTTGAAAAAAAAAAAGAGCCAACATGAGGAAACCATTTAAAGAAAATTGCCAAACAGATTTTGCGTAGCTGCTCTCGTTTATACTTAAAATAATAATTTTCGGAAAAACAGTTTCAATCGCCGTATATAATTATTTTATTTTCCACTTTTTTGAAATTCTCAGAAGAAAAATGTCTAATTTTCGATGACACCGTGAATTCGATTTACCTTGCTCTACAGTACAGGCACAAGAGTTGAACTTTTAACGCAGTCAATCATACATTTTGAATTTAAAGAAGACTGCCTGACTGATTGCGGCCTAAATACACGTTGATGATCGTATACTCCACATTTTCCTTCTCAGAACTTCATAAAAAGGAATAATTAAGTAATCCATAGATACACGCAAAATTCGCGTTATCATTTGGTATCAGACTAAACTTCAAGTTTCGATACATAACAGAGCATAATATGCTATTCAATTGGTCACGAACTTTTATGTGTTGTCATTTACACTCTAAAAAATAGTTGGTAAATTCACCAGGCGTGTATATAGGAGTGCTAAGAAAGAAAGTATGGTAGAATAGTTTCCCAGACATCCATGGTAGCACTCCTCAACTTATTTATAAAACAGTCAAACGCATACTAAAGTTACCAGACTTGTATTGTAGCAACTGTAAAAATTTGCGGATTTACAAGACGGAATTATGGTAACTGTCCCATAATGTGTCTGGGATAATAACTTCCTAAACATTTTAGGAATTTTTTTACAGTGACGTCTCTACAGAGATTGACCTCTCTACCGTGAAAGCATTCTCCGTGGCAAGTCACACAATATCGGCCAGCCGGAGACGTCGAATGAGCCTATAGTTACTTGGAGTCTAGTCAGCTGTCAGAATATAATGCGAATTTTGCATGTCTCTAGTAATACAATATGGTTAGGGACCTGAAAAATTCATGTTTTATTTTGGCCCCAAGCTATAATTCCGGCAACTGTAAGTTTGTGCCCCGTACGCAGTTGGCCCGTAACTTATTTGACACTTTCTGGCAGTCGCTTAGCCAATAGTACAGAAGCAACTAAATGCAGGCGCATATCACTGCATCATGGAGCAGCCAGTGAGAGATAATGTCTGCTTGAATACACACATGTTCTTGGAGGCTAGCCTACATGTCAGTGAACACGCGAATTTTTCCCGTCTCTAAATGTGGTACTTGAAACCCAGACTTAATAGCGCGGTTTACATAAGTTTTCAAATTCATAGTTTAATTTTTATATTTGTACCATTTTATTTCTTATTTTACACATAACATGTGATAAAGTTTTGCTCTTATGATTTTTTTTAACCCTAATAGTTTTTGTGCAATAACTCGTAAACGTCAAAATTTGCACTTTACGGTTTTATGCATATCGCAGAAAACAAATGACATAGCAAACTGAAAAAATAAAAAATGCTGTGAATAACGATTTTAGTGGTTTGTGGACATATGCCATTGCTCATGTTGTGCTGATCAAACCTGAGTTGAATGATAACGTACGAAAACGAACAAAAAAAAAAAAAAAACAAATATAAAACACACACAAAAATAGAAAATAGCAATCCCAGAGGATATATGTCAGTTTGTTTTTGTTTTTAAAAATAATTATTATATTAGACAAAAAAGAATTCTAGAGATAGAATTCAGTCGAATATCGACACAACACCCAGACACAAAAGACGGACACAAATATAGAACCAGATTCCCAACATGAAAAAGGATGGAAAAAGACAAAAACAGGGAACAGTTGACAAGAAACAAAAGACACTAGACAACACAACACAATTTAAAACCAACGAAAAATGCAACGTGTCGGGAATTGCGATCTATTCCCGTCTCCAGGCTGAGACACAGCTGGTCGGAACACCAAGATACGAATGATATTCGTGATTTATTTTTAACAAAATTGAGGTTTATATAGCCTGGAAGGTCATTATCCTGCTCGGCCATTTTGCTGTTCAAGAGGTAATGAAAACAATATGAATAGCAGGAAAATTAAATTAGGAAAAGTGTCTTATTACAAAAGAATAATATACGTTTCATACTTCAGTGTTAATGACAACTTGCAGAGTGATATATGTAATTCTTCCTCTCACTTAGACGATAGGGTAGTCACGAAGCATTTCGCAACATACCCAATCAAATGCCCTCGCTTTGGTGGCACAGTTTCATGGTCAGCCCGGACGTTCAATAAAAGAGCGAATGTTTGTCGCGGGCTCCCAAATTCACCGTGATACGTGAGTCTTACGTGCGCTGCGTGTTTGCCTAGGTACACAGGCATTACATTTGTTTAACAGCCGATCATACCCGAAGTGGACTTAACTTTTTCAACCGCTCATTTATTCTGTATATCTCTGTACGTCCAGCTTATGAAAATATTACTGGCTCACTCTTGTACGTAGAGCTGTTTCCCTATTTGACAAAGCCAATAATAATCCCGCAATTGTAATATTTGATGCCCATAATTGGCCTGCTGACAGTTACGTTGTGTGCCAGACATATATCACCCGATCATACATCTCGCAAGAAACCACAGTATTTTCAAAAGTATGTTGGCACAAAAAGTTTTCGCGATGTAGCGTCATCGCAAGGGACCTGAAAAATTCGCGTTTTCTGTTAGGCGCAATCTAAGTCCACCACTGTCACAACTGGTACTTGACTTATTTGGCACCTCTTGGAAGTCGCTGAACTAATGATAGAATGTAACTAAATGCAGGCCCAGATCACTGTGTCAGCGAGCAGCTACTGAACAGATACTGTTTGTTTGAGTGCACATATGTTCTTGGAGACTTAAGGGCGTTGGACCCGTAAAATTTCATTTTTTTATGTTTGTGTCAAACACCGTTCAACTTTTGCACATAAGATAACATGTCATTTCCCCAAATAAAAAAAAATTAGGCCCCATAGGTTTTGCAAAAGCACTCATCAAAGTCACGAAATGGCCATTACGGTGCAGCCAAAAAAAAAAAAGTAATTAACTAATGCATTAAAAATTACGGGAACTGTAAATCAGTGTGTCAATGCATTTCATGACATGTTTGACAAAAGTTAGTTTTCAATATTTCAGTAGTAGCCAAAAGTCAAAGTTATGCAAAAATGTACTCATTTTCATCAATTTTAAAAAAATACAAAAATATATCGCTTTGTGTTTACAAAAGTGTCTTGAAGTAGTTCACATCATTAAGTATCGATATGAATTATCTTGTTTCTGCAAGTTAATAATTTATTATTATTTTGGCTACACCACAACTGCCATTTTGTGACTTTGATAGGTGATTATGCTAAAACTATGGGCCCTAATTTTTTTTATTCGGGTAAATGACATGTTATCTTATGTGTAAAAGTTGAACAGTGTTTGGCACAAATATAAAATTTTGAATTTTTACGGGTCCAACGTCCTTAACTACAGGTCAGTGAATCCGCGAATATTTCCGGTCTGTATCTATGAGACATACGTCGCGGTGGTGTTTGACGGCGCTCCGCCACTGACCTTGAACCAGAGGTTGACGAGCGACAGCAGGAGGCAGCAGGACTCGGTGAAGACCCGCAGGTCACCCAGCGACACGTAGACGTGCACCAGCTGGAACACGAACATGGTCCCCAGCACCAGCAGGCAGAAGCCGCTCCACACGTTGTACACGCGGCTGCCGCCTGAGGGAGGCCACCAGCCCACGCTGCGGATGATCTTCATGATGAACTGGAATGTCTGCGGGGTCATAACTTCTTCGGCTGCTGGCTGCGTGCGACGTGCCTCGTCTCTCTTCATCTGACTAGTTCCAACCTTTCTTCTGTACATCCTTCCTCTCCAAGGCTAAGGTTGATTCTTCTACACGTTAGAAACATCAGGGTTAAAAGTTTGGCACAGGGAAATTTTCTGCCACTCAAGGACGGAGGACCCGTAAAAATTCAAAATTTTATGTCTGTGCCAAACATTGTTCAGCCTTTACACATAAGACAACATTTAATTGCCCCAAATAAAAAAAATTAGGCCCCATAGTTTTAGCATAATCACCTATCAAATTCTCAAAATGGCAGTTGCGGTGTAGCCAAAATAATAAAAAATAATTAACTTCCAGAAACAAGATAATTCATATCGATACTTATTGATGTGAACTACTTCAAGACACTTTTGTAAACACAAAGCGATATATTTTTGTATTTTAAATATAAAAAATGAAATTTTACGGGTCGACGCCCTTAAGGGGAAGGCGTTAAGTCGAATATAACACACCGCACATCATCGCCTCTAGGCGCGAAGGACTAAACTAGCGTGCAGTGTTTTCGTAGAAGCTGATTTTCAGCGCGGCTTGAAGCGATGAACCTGTTGTTTTATTTGTTGAAAGTATGAGGTAAAATCTAATGCAGGTTTATATGATTTGGTTTCCCGATTACGGCTGATATTTTCTCAACTACATCAACGTAAAAAAGTCATTTTTAGCAGTTTTAAGAAGCTTGGAAATCATGTTTTTAATTAGCGGGCGCCCTTTTTAAAATCACAGGGACACAGTTTGAAGTGAGTCTTATTTTCGTAGATAAACTCACTGGGAAAAAATTTTAATAGTTACACATAAAAAATTACTTTCCGTACCAAGCTACGTCACGGCTCACGAGCCAGGTCCACCAACTTTTAAACGCTGGTATCGGTAAGATGTGTAAACTGACCAATCACAGAGCTTTCGTGAATTTTAAGTTACACGAAGCTGATGATTCCGAAGCCAAAATTTGTTTGTTTTTAGCTTTAAAATTAAATTCTGAATTTTACTACGGTCTCGTAGTTTATCAGATCCGTAAGCGATAACAGCGAAACTAGCGGCAGAAATGTTACATGTGCCAAACTCTTCCATAAAAAAAATTTTTTTCTTTTTAACCTGTAGTAGAGTTAACCTTACCAAGACTCAGCCCAACGAACTTGGTCAACTAAGAATGACTACATACGACCGTTTCCTTTCACCCTTACAACATGACTACAATTTTATGATTAAATATTCACGCCGCCTTCACTTAAAACGTTTTCCTTTGTAATTGCAGCTGTTATCTCAAAGCAATTTATCTTCATTGTGAGTTCCTGCAGGCGCTCCATGATGCAGCTGTGTATAATGCACAAGACTAAAGTGGCCACTTAAAATACTTCTTGCTTGTGGTAGTCCAAATCTCATTTTCGATAAGTAAATTGATTGGGCGAAAACATGCTGAGAACGTATTGAAATGTGACTTATGGTTGGCAAGTCTTACTTTAAGGACGTAGTTGTGTGTTTGATTGAGAATTCCGAAAATAAATGCTCGAATATGGTCAAATGAGTATTCATAAGTAAAAACTATTTTTTTCGGACACCTCACACATCGATAAAACAATTGTTTATAAACGTTGGAACTATCACTGATTTTAGTTATATTTCTGAACTGAGATTTAGCAGTTCACGAGAGCTGTACGCAGGAACGGTGGATATTTAGGCAGCACTTTTGGTATCCCTACGTTTTAGGTTTACGATATGTTGCCAGTTTTACTATCTACTTAAATGTGTATAAAATATATAATTCAATTCTTTTTTCACTTAATATTTTTGTAAAAATGTTTCATTATATAGCCTATCCCGTTGTAATTGTAACCATTGTGATTGATATTATTATGAATCAGTAATCAAATAAACACAAATTTTGACTTGTGATTTAATATATTTATTCACAAGTATAAACGGGTTTATTAAAGTCTTAAATGTAAATACAAGATATAATTGAATTCTTATTTCACTTAATATTTTTGTAAAACGTTTCATAAAATATCCTGTTGTAATTGTAACCATTGTGATTGAAATTGTTATAAATCAGTGTCATCAAATAAACAAAACCTTTGGCTTATGATGTCATTATTTTTTTACAACAGGCTACTAAATTAATATTTTATTTCAATATTATTTTATTGCAAACAAATTTGCCATTTATAACATTCGTAACAAGTATTTTTATAGAGTTTCATTTCAGGCGAAGTAGTGAAACGGATTATGCCGTCAAGTCAAGTAAGTATTGTCATTCTGCAGTATTATAATACATTGTAAATGAACCTCGCAGTGATGTTTTTAGAAACGTACTAAAACTAAAGCATATACGAACAGTACTGTAGTATCTATCATACCACGTTCACTGAAATTCACGCCACTAACAGCACTGCAAAGGAAAGTGTAGGCCTAACAGCCAGGTGCTTCCTTGGAGTGTACTGGTACACAAGGATATTTTTAAAAAATACAGCTTTGCAGCTTAGGAAAACACAAGAGACTGAACGAATGAATGGAAGAAATATGTCACAAATTTGAACCAAGAACAGTTGAAAATAATACCGGAAAGTGGGTGATATTTTTAGTGATGACTGAATATAGCAATCTTAGCGTCTGTAAGGGGTAACACTGTTCTTTAATTACGATTTTTTGTCATTATAACATGTAATATGAAATTACGTAACTATAAACATGTGTTGTGTAGTACTTCTTATTCTAAACTGAACTTTTTTTGGACATACATCATTGGGAGCAAATGTTGCCGACTTGCCAGAAAAATCCACAGTAAAACAGCAAAAAAAAAAAAAAAAAAAAAAAAAAAAAAAAAAAAAAAAAAAAAAAAAAAAAAAAAAAAAAAAAAAAAAAAAAAAAAAAAAAAAAAAAAAAAAAAAAAAAAAAAAAAAAAAAAAAAAAAAAAAAAAAAAAAAAAAAAAAAAAAAAAAAAAAAAAAAAAAAAAAAAAAAAAAAAAAAAAAAAAAAAAAAACAATATTAGCTGTTGTCAACAAACATATGCATACAATTATTTTGGGAAGGAATGTAGTCGTATCCAGAAAGACAACAAAAATATAATAATTCCGGAAAAGAATACAGTTGTCTCCAGAATGAAGACACAAAAACAAACAGGAACAATAAGAAAAACAAATAAGATGTATGAAAACTGGCCACAAAAATTGACGAGAATAGCGATGACAACACAATAACAAGATGCTCAAATGGATTTGAACGCTGGCGGCATACCTAAGCAAACACAGACGAGAATAGTAGCAAACGTTCTTCGACGACAGCAGATATCGACGTTTTGGTAACAGATATAATATGTTTTCGTCTTCAGGCTCATGTACAGACCGAGGAACTCCAGCAGACTGACAGTTCAAAGATCACGCCGTCGAATTTACCACATGGATTTATTCATTATATTATTGTTGTTATTGTTGGTGAATTCTCCCATTTAATGGAAGACGTTAAGCAAATGACTCAATCAATTGTTTTTTTTTTTTTTTTTTGGGTTCTTGTTGTTGTTCCAATAGGCTTTCATTCTTTCCGAGAGAGCTAATTTTGGTTCTTCCAACCACTTTGGTCTGTACTGTTTTTGTGTTAGTTTTATTATTCAAACTTTTTATGAGAAACAATGTTATCAGTACCACGAAGCTAGCAATACGAACGTCATTAAACTATGTCCACTCTAAGGTTGCAGCAGAAATGCAAATTGCTAGCGAATTTAATCAAAGGAATTTAATTATATCTTGATTCTTCACATTGCGATTGTGCTACAACACAGTTTCCTTGTATTTTTCAATATTTCAAATTTAATTTATGCTATAAAAATTGTTTAATGTTATTCACTTGAATGAATTAGCTGCGAACTTAGAATGGATAGAGTATGGTAGTAATTCGAACCATAACGTTTCAACCTTCAACCTTCCAGGTAATGATAGTACTGTTACAAGTTTGAGACATAAACTTTATATGTGGGCAATTCCCATGAGTTCTTTGGGATAGAGGTCTTATAATTACAAATAAAAGAGTTAAATTAAGTACTGAATTTAATAGCTCACAAAGCTATGAAATACACAAAACAGTAATCAACTAGGACTCTCACAACACAATTAGTTATGCACACAATTACTCCTGTGTCACAGACACGTTAATTAACTTTGACAATTAAAGCACAAGAAAAGTCTACCATCAATTAACTAAACACTATAAATCAAAATAAAATACTGTCATATATCCAATCAACAGTATTTCTAATAATTACAATGTACAACCTTATCAGTCCGAAGTGGTGATGGCTCACCATGTGCTGCGCAGCACCCCGAGTGCACCGCTGTCTTCACTCTTGAGGTCTTCTGTTCGACTCCCGTCGCGCACCTCCTCTTCGCCTGTCAGCCCGCCGCAGCAGTCCTCTTATATCGCCAACA
>PNEQ01129562.1:0-13180 GCA_003012365.1 Medauroidea extradentata
TATTGTAAATTCAGTGAGCCAGAATTCAAATTACCATATGGAATGTACAGCTATGGTATATTTGTAAGTTGTAATTTCCTGTTATGTATAAGATGTAAATAATATATGTTAACCTATGTTTTTCTGACAAGTTCTACACCCCTATGATTTTGTCATATATGGGGTCCTATAGAATGATTTTAAATAAATAAAAAATAAAAAAAAATAAAAGTCTTTGACCATGTCAACCTTTTTTCCCGATTCAATATTTCCCGAAAACACTGACAAGAACAGTACCTGAGACAACTCCACCTTCTCCTTGGTCCAGTTAAACCATCTTTATATCTTCAATAAATGATGAAGTCACATTTAGACCAAATGGACATACTCAAACTGAGTTACAGTCTACGTACATATACATTAATTCTTGAGTTATGTACTAAATCTTATGTGTTCAGTAAAATTTATTTTTTAAAGGTCCCATGAGCTGGAGCTCATCTTTGGGACAATGCGTAAGTAGGCTATATGAATAGGGTAAAAGTGGGAGAACCTTTATGGCAAGCAGTAGAATATATGTCCGGTTTGCGACAGTGAAGCATGCTGGGGCTATTGTTTATAATACTGACAAACGATATAGGCGTGGGGGTGAGTGGTAGGACTGTGTTTTATATGCAGAGAAGGTTTGAGGGAACAAGTTGCAGGATGACATTGATAGGATATGATTGTGGACAGGTGGGAACAAAATGGTAATAAATGTGAGAAAGATAAAGATTGTTAGGCTTACAAGAAAGAATTTTAGGATTACAGACATGTACAGATGAAATGGTAATGTAAGTGGGCTTTAAATCTCATCGACTGCAAGATCATTAGAAACAGAGACACATAACTCAATACAGTGACAGGAGTTGGGACAGGAGTCGGCCATGATTTTTGTTAAGGAACCATACCAGAATTTGCCTGGAGTGATTTCAGGAAACCATGAAAACCCCAATTCACGATGGCTATAACCGGAGATTGAACCCGAGTCTTCCCGAATGCGAGTCAAACAGGTTACAGTTGCACTACCATACTTGGTGTACACATGGGAAGAGCAGGAGATAGAAACTTCAGAATACAAGTACCAAAGGGATAATGATGCAGAATGACTTAGGGCGGAGAAGGCGGGTAGAGAGAGCATTGTCTAAAGGGAGAAGGGCTCTAGGTATGCTGAGAAGGGTATTGAAGGGTGTTAGTGTGCAGTGAAGGAAAATGTGTACATTAAAATGCTACTACCAATGGTAAGAGTCATCAGCAGAGTAGGACCTGTACTTGAAGGCAAGGGCAGGCTGGTGAGGACGAAGAGAACTTTAGGTAATATGTGATCATTAAGGAACTTGAGTGGAACTCTTTGAAGGAAAGGAGAAAAGTGAAAATGCTGGTTAGGATCTTCAGGATGGTAAATGGTCATGTAGTCTGGGGTAAGTTATGCTGCCTTTTAACTAAGGCAGAACAGAGAGGAAGAAGGAATAACAGCTAGAAGATACAGGTGATGAGGAGCAGATTAGAGTGGGGTAGGCTGTCAATACTTAGGAGGGTAGTGAAGGATTGGAGTTTACTTTCGGAGGAGTTGATGACAGTGAGAGAGGTTGAGTTGGAAAGTTTAGGATATGATTAGTGAGGAATTGATGAGGAGGTTACAACTTGCCGCCGGGTGGTTGTCGAATTGCAAGTTGTATTTGTTATTATTATTATTACACAATACATACACATTATGTGAATGGCAAGTTATTAACTGCTAACACTGTAGGACAGGAAATATAAAATACTATATAAAATAACCAAATTAAATAATAATAAAATGAAATAAGGTAAAATGGAAGTTACGTAACATGGCCTAATTGAAATCCATTTATGCTTGTCCAATATCATTGTGCAATAATGTCCGCGTAAAATCTGATGGTCGTAATAATTTACCAGTTAGTAAACGTGTACCCAGAGAGTTATTATTGGTATGTATTCTAATGAAATTGTAATATAGTTTTTTATAACTTAATATTATACTAGTTTTTCTGTTTTTCTATAAATTTAAGAAAAAAATATATTTAAAGGATTTTAATTTAAAGTGTCATCTTCTTATTTGTTATATCATTGTGTTCATTTGTGAAAAACTAATGTCAGCTGTTTCGTGTTATTGTTTGTTAGTAAACTGAAATGTTTATATAGTTTATAGTATCAAGAATCGGCGGTATGAATGAATTGGCGTGTAGATAACTATGAAACAGACTAAATAATTTTGGAGGTTATAGTTAAGTTTCATTTTTGAGTGCTTTTGCAGTGGTTAAAAGATGGGCAACCCTATGAGCAAAATTTTTCATTTATACCGTCCAGTTGTGAATAACATTTGTTCAGGAATTAGAACTGTTAATTCGGCTGTGGGCAGAAAAAGAAAGCGTTCAGAAGATAGTGATATTTCTGACAACGAGGTAATGGAATTCATGTCATCCAAAAAGTAAGTTGCGAAATCTCCTAAGTTTTTGTAGCATTTTGCTGTGCTTGTACCTGGCGTACTTTATGTGCCAGATCGTCACATTTTCGAGGTGCTGTGGTTGCCAAGTGAGACCATTCGCCTTCCACCTAGGCGATCCGGTTTCGATTCCCTTCGGGGTCGGCACACCGTTTTTCGCATGTGGGTTTTCTCGGGAATCTCTTGTTTCCACGCCCATTTCATTCCGGCGCTTCTCCATCGTAGGGTCTCGTTTCATATCATCCTTTGGGGTGCGATACCCTAGCTCTTTGGTATACTCCACATACAATGTGTATATATTTTTACTGGCTTAGTATTCTAATAACATATAAGCATAGTTGAAACTATTTATATGTTTTGTTAAGTATTGTTTCTCTGTAGGGTGGTTTTGAATTTGTACTACACCTTGAAGTAAGCCTATGTAAGTCATGGAGAGGTAGAGAGAGAATAAAAAGTACAAAAAATTCTGTATTGAAGTATATTTTTGGTCCTTGTGACATGATGGTATGGTATTTGTGCAGGGAAAGTTTGATTTGATTTATACATACATACATACAAAACAGTTCACAAAAAATACAGATTAAACCCCTTGAGCAGAGCTCTAAGTGGGGTTCTTTAAAATGAGTTGTGTTACAGCTGAAATTGAAAGTAGGTGGTAATATTGTGATACAGAATTGTGCTTTGTTTAATACAAATAGTGTAAGTCAACAGCACCTCATAAGCATTTCAAAAATAAGAGAATAGCAATATTAAAAGGAAAGATTATTACAACATAGCCCATCAATAGGGCCACGATTTTGTCGCGAAAATATTTTTGCCCCACTTTGTTTCAGTGTCTCTCGTACACATCGGCAGCTTTGCTTAATGGTTATTGGCAGCATGTCTTTGTTCAGACACATTTCTCATTTGACTGCACCAATCAGAATAAGATTATTGTGACTCCTTAGGTCTGTAATTTGCCAAGACAAATGAGAGTAAAATTATCCAACTACGGGCGATGTAGCAGACCTGTAGACGTGCACATGATGCATTGAAACTAAATGTTGCAAAAATCTTTTTACCATAAAATCGTGGCTCTACCCATCAACATTAGCATCACAATAAAAAAGTTTTAAATTTTTTGCAGAGAGAAAAAAAGAGGAAGGAGGAGAAAAAAAATGTATGCATATCAATAAAAAAATAATCTATAGTAATAATAATAGTAATAATTTAACTTACAATTGGGAAACCTTCCAGTTGCAATAGGCCTACAACCTCTTTGTTAATCACCTACCAAAACCCTCTGAAACTCTCCATCCTCCCTCAACTATGCCAGCTCCTCTGAAAGTATGAAATATATTGATATAGGCTGTTCACTTTAAACTGAGCACTACCCAACACTTATAATATCTAAATACTGTATTTTACGCAGGCCAAAGATGTAACATTTTGAGTGTCACAAAACATTTACACTAGTTTTTAGTTTTAGGTAAGTTTTCATATCGAAAATAATACAGATGATTGCAAATGGCTGAAAGAAAAATTTAAGCAGTGCTCACTTTATTCTTAACAGTCTATACATTCAATAACAGAATTAAGCCAGAAAAATTTGATATGCTTAATAGTCACACACATTGAACAGTATCTCTTTTAACTTTTTATAAAATGAAAAAGTGTCAAAAGAAATATTCAGATAGCTACAAGCATACAGGAAAATATCTCGCTAGTAAATATTACTGACCAGTCAACCACATTGGTTTATGTTATGTTTGTGACTTTTATTTCTTATGTTAATGTAAATATTGTGTGATATTGACTTGTATGTATGTACAGACCCTTGACGTGTCCTATGCTACATGTACCATTGCTGTAGTACAATCTGTAGTCTACTGAACAATAAAAGTATTGAATTGAATTGAGCATGATCAAAACATAACGAGAGTATGGTAATGACCATAATTAAAAAACTTGAAGAAAAATTAAAGCAAAGTAGACAGGTTTACAGAGGTAATAATGCTTCTTTAAACTTCTGGTACAAATTCCAGTGAAATGATAGCATGCCAGTATTTTCAGTGTTTCACAATCTCTTCTTTTGTTAAATATTTGAAACTATTTTGTCTCCAAAGAACATACAAAACTGTGTACTCATTGCTCAAAACTTGGTAAGCTTACAAAGAAAACATTTTTTTTCTTTGTAAACTGTACTTATTACATCCTTCCAAAAAAAAAAAAAATAATAACTTGTAGAATTTACTATGAACTCGAAATCTTCAATAAACAGTAGTGTCAAGCTGGAGACTGTATTTTTCTACTATGGAAGTCGGTTACCTGGACAATGTCTTTGGACGGCGGGTTCTCTCTGTGATCCTCCGTATACCCGCCTCATCATTTTGGCGCTGCTCCATGCCCTCACGAGTGCTAAGGACCTCAATGTGTAGTGCGGACCAAAATCTCTCGCTCACTCACTTTTATACAGGTAATTTAGATGCTGTTTATTGTTCTACATGTGGACTATGCACACATAATTTCAGATAGCGTATCTGAAATGTAACTTTTGTGAAGCAGGATGGTCTGAAACAGTCATCGGAATGCTGAACAATAAATATCCACATGACATTTAGGCCTGATTAATATTTACTCACAGTTGACAATTATGTAAAATAAAAGTGTCCCAAAGTCACCCCACATGTCCATGAATTTACTTGTTAAGAGCCAAATTATCACCGCCTATAAATTGATGCACTCTGTATGTAAGTACTGACACATCCATGTTAAAAGATTTACTTTAGGTAGGCCTATAGTTATTTTTGATCAAGAATATTCACGTTTTACAGCTTACGCTTTTGTGTGCTTTGTTGCAGGTACAAACTGGATGGTACACTCAATTATTTATACAAGACACTCTACTTGGAAGGGAAGGATAGCGACATTTTAGTTATTGCTCTGGACAAGCCATGGAAATTGCATAAAGTGTATCTTTGTCAGGTAAGATCTTTGTTTTTGTGAAACAGTTATTCAAGCTTTATTACGTGCCAATTTATGAAAGAATATATCATTTCTAATAAGCCTAGTGGAAATTTCTGATGGAATTTTTGATTACTTGATAAACTTACAGTGTTTACTTGTAACATGTAGGAATTTTTATGTTAGTTTTGCATTCAGTTTCATACATGACATATGACAGCAAAGTTTGGGTTATCTAAGTGGTGATGAACCTCATGTGGAACTTGAATGCAAGTGGAGAATCCACGAGATTGCAATGTATGGCACACTGAGAGAGGTAGCGCAGAGAACTGGAATCACATTCTGAGACACTTCAGGTCTGGAAATCCTGCTCTTGGTTGTCTATGATTTTCAGAAGTCGCTCCAGTGGACTGACGGTAGTGGTTCTATACAGGTAATGGCATATTCCTTTCCCTTTCGCTGCCTGTATGAGCTTTTGGTTCAATCTTTTTGACAAGACATTCATCCTACTACCTGTCTACGCCTACCATATAGTTCCAGTCTATCTTGGATGAGGAAACCTTCTTTGTTTGGGGTCTTTGGTCTTCAGATGTATCATGTCTGTGGAACAAGATGCTTTCATGCAGATGCCAGAAACTTAAGATCCACCAACACTGCAGTATGAATGTGGGGCGAGTAATGTGAGATGTGATTTTAATATTTAAGTGATTTTTGTGGGTAGTTTAACCACAGGCTGCTACCTTTTGTTAGAAAACAAAGGTACCTTTGAAACTAAAGAATTTTCTTCCTTTTTGTATATCGGTGGTTGGAAGGAGCTAGCTATAAGTATCACGCTCCTTGTAGGGAGTTCCTTTTTTGGAGTTTTATGTGGAGCCCAGCTTTATTTATTTAGTAGCTTCCGCAGGAGCTTCACTCCTTAATTTGTAGCGTCAGCTCATATGAGCACGCTACTTTTACTCTGGTAATCTCGAGCAAGCATCATGTAAATATCACTCATTAAAGCTTCCTTTCTCTCTCTCTTAACAGTCCGCCCAGCTGCGTCATCACATTTTCCTTCCTGTATGTGGCCGTGAGGTTGAGTTGGTATGGGAGGGGGAGGATAGTAAAATATTATCTGTGATAGCTGCTGAAAGGCAGGAGAGATGAAGCTTGCATGACAAGCGACAGAGAGAAGGAAGACAGAGTGAGAGTTTGACCGCCAAGGGGAAGGGGGTGCTTGTAGTTTGGAGGTCACACTGTGAAGTATTTTAGGAGTACACAAACACTGCACCCTACTCTCTTCCTCTGTCTCCTGCAACATATACTCCTAGCCCTATTGTCTTCCAACATGGGCCGAGACAGTTTTTATGTGAGTGATAAGACAGTCTACAGTTGTTGGCGAGTTTAAATTGGCAACATATACTTCCCTGCCACCTTTTTTACACACTCGGAACATGCACCCTGTACATAGCTGAAGAAAACCAAAGCCCGCAAATGTAAATTACTATGGTGTTGTGTTTTCTGGAAATAAAATTGTGTAGCAGTGAAAATAGTGAGTTTCCTTACTACTGAAGAGTGCCAAGTTATTTTTCATTGATTACTCACCTGTCTTGTGTCAACTGTCAGTATTGTTATATTTAAACAGAAAAATAAATCTTATCATAAAAATTCGTTTTAAGTACTTCCGTGGCTTATTTCCATATAATTACTAGTAATACTTTACTTCAGATGTAAAATATGTTGTATATCTTACCAAATGATTAAGTTATTTATTTTTTCAAACTTTGTGAACTAACTACAATCAAAAGTACAAATGTATTTTCAAATTAGAAATATATTTATTTAGTAGTCTTGAAAAGTATACCTAGGCTACTGATGGTAAAATTAATCCTATGCAAAACTTTGAAAATAGAAAAAAGTAGCCAATGAAAATATTTGAGAGTAGCGTCAAGTATTAATTTGTGAAGAAATGTATACACTGTGTTTAATATTTTTAAATGCAACTTGACTTTAGTTGAAATTTAATTTACAGTAATGCAAATGAATAGATGTCACTTAAGAATTGAATAACAGCTTTTTGCTATAACAGACGAAAGGAACTGAATATGAGCTGAGCTTAATGAAAGATGAGTTTTGGAATGTGAGCTAGCTCCTTTCTTCCAGAGGAACTCTATCTGGAGCTTAGCTCCATTTACTTTAAAAGAACTTGAGTTGAGCTGAGCTCTAATTTAAAAGGAGTTTCCCTTTAGAGTGTCCCACCCTTAGATTATAGTACAGAGCTTATGGCCCGTGCTGTTGCCAGATCGCAGCTGCGTTAAGAAGTTTGGGAGATGTACTTCGTAATTTTTAGTTCTAAAATATTATATTTTTAATTTTTGGAATTGATATATTTTAATTTGTATAACATTATCCTTCAAAATATGTATCTATTTACATTCTTATATTACTTTAACACGAACTTTTCACATGCTCCACTGCTATGAATTCATTAGATTAATAGTCTGTAATAGGTAATTCGTAAAGAAATAATTATCACATACCTTGTAATCATTACTGCTACTTCCAATAAAACGTAAGATTTCGTCCCTAGGAGTAGCGTCTGTCTGAAGGCAGGAGTGTGGTTGGGGTAAGGTTAATGATTTTGTCTGAAGAGAAGAATATGATTTGGGTATTGTCAACGACTATGAAATTAATGATGAAAAACCAAATGTCGTGTAGAAACTGGAAAATCTGGCTGTTTTGCCATTATTAACTTTTGTTGAAAGTACATTTCAAGTCGAAAAAAATTTTATGAATCAACGAGTACAAATGTTTGACAGTGATGTAAATGATCCCCCGTTTCCACTACTTTTGTGACACTTTTTTTAAGCCAAAATGAGAGCAGATAAATTTGTCTTTCAGTACTGTTTCAATTTGTTTTACTGTGATTATATTGTTCTTTCAAGACAAAAACATTAAGTTGAAACTGATTATGGACTTAACTGAATTTTCGTCAATGAACTAATTAGTCGAAACCAGGTAATTTTTTGTCTTGAAAAAAAAAATTGAAGACCCAGTAAAAAACCCTGCAAAATCTAGGTGACCTATTTTTATAAAATTTTATATCATTTGTTTGAAGTACTTATAATAATAATGGATATTTAATCAACAAAACATAATAATAACTATCTATCACACAAGGACCAGAAATGATAATGGTTTTATATTTATTTATAAGAATTTTGTTTGTCTTTCATTTTCAGTTTCAATTTTGCAGGTAAGTTAAAAGTACCATAGTGCTGTGTTTTTTTTTTAAGAGCGTAAACGGTTCGCTTGGAACAGCCCTATAATTTGAATGCTTCCTTAAATTGTGTTAATAATACGTAGGGTGAAAAATACTGATGTTCAACACAATATTTGTCTCCCTCCCTCGTAGCCTATCTATATTATGTTTTTGGGTGTTTTACCTTCCTTACAATTAAATGTTAACCAACATATCACACTTTAACAAAATTTTTGCTCCGAAATCTATTACTTGACACAACACATCATGTGAGCGCAAGACACTGGTGCACTCTTGTACTAGTTTAAGATATGGGATGAAAAAAATCTGCTGACTAAAGAAAGACCGCATGTTATTTACTATCCTGTTTTGACAGAACCTCACAGTCAGAGCACCCATCAGATGTTTTGGCTTGCAGGGTGAGCCCGTAGACCTAATATGTAACACATTTCATGCTATAAACAGGAGAACGGATAAAACTATTGTAGTGGTGTTGCTTTTAAAAATAATTCAGCTCATAATGAACACATTTCTCACTTTCATCCCGCATATAACTTCAAAAATAAAAATGTTTCTCACTGACCAACTTCTTAATGTTTCTGTTTGTAAACAAACACACATAATGTTAGAAAAAAATTCTGTACAATTAAAGAAGAACATTTTTAGTCTCCTGATTTTCCCGTTGGCATCCGGATGTATAAAGTTACGCACCATAAAAATTTGAATACAATTTTGATACTAATTCCTAAGTTATGATGTGATATAGTTAATGATGCGTATAAGTATAAAGTTTTTACTTTTGAATTTTTTAAACCCATTATAATAGTTAAAATAATGAAACAAATATATCATCTGATGCACATTTTGATGCTGTACAATTTACGAACATTTTAAGATCAAAGTTACAAAATGAAATTTTTGGATTTTGGCAACAGCGTGTGCTGAAACGAGTAGGGACAGTGCTTACGGCAGTTACCATGTGTTGAAAAGAGAGAGCGAGTCCACATATAACTCTGTACTGCAATCTAAGCATGAGACGCTCTATAGCACTGATGTATATATGAATTACCTTTCTATGACAGCAGTGTCATTATAAACCTGGGACTGAAGCAGATAGGAGAAGAGGAGGAAATTGGCCGCGGCCTTTAGTTATTTAGTTAGCGACCATCCCAGCAGTTGTATTTGCTACAGTCTTTGTTATTGGCCTGCCTCATCTGCTGTTGTGTACGTGTGAGGGAGGGTAGTGTAGTAGTACTGCAGGCAGTGGCGACATTGGTGCAGAGGTATAATCTGAGGTGATCCTGAATTGCATAAAGTCTGCCACTTGTCAACCACGACATCTGTTCGTGAAAAATGCTTCTCAAACTTAAGAGAAGCTGTTCTGTCTGGAGCCTGGCTGTAAGATGCTGTAAACAGTATTGTGCCCAGGATCTACTAGCTCGTGGCTGGCCTTATCAGTGAACGTGGAGCATATGAGAGTGAGAGGTTAGCAGGGCATTGGGAACAAGGGGAACAGGGCTAACAGGGCTAACAGAAGAAAAACTGCAACAGTTCCATTGGTTGTGCTACTGGACCGATAATATTATTGGCCCCCTGGTTCACTATTCAAGGGGCTAAATACACATCTTCCAAATCCTCAACCATGGACATACGATCATCACTGCTGCAAGATGTAATCACTATGCCACTTCAGAGGATCCGGTCCCCAGGCGATTGTAGTACATATATTACATGAATTGTGTCTTGGGTTGGCAAACCACACCTTCAGCGGATGCAGAGCATTGGCAAAACCTGGCCAGCACACAGGAGAAGCGAGTGCATCCATAAAACCTTGTTGGTAGTATTTGGTGTCCAACAGTTTGGGTTATGGACATTATTAATATCAGGGGCCACAGTGGTGTAGTTGCCAGACCACTAGCCTCCCACCACTGTGATCCATGTTCTATTCCAAGTGGGGTCACTTCATGTGTGCAGAGTGTGGCAGACATTGAAGTTGGTTGAAGGTTTTTCTCAGTGTATATTGTCTACCCCTCCCTGTCATTCTGCCATAGCTCCGTACTCACCTCACGTCAATTCTCACCAGTGCTCAACTCCTTATTTTTTAAAGACTGACCAAAATGTCTCCATGTCACTAAAATTGCAGTTTTAGATTTACTATAGGTAGACCTGCTTATTTTGTAGGAACTAGTGTGATAGCTATACAAAAACATAGGTGGTTGTTTTAATTAAGATTTGTTATCAAAAGTTTGCCTAGCCAGCTGTGTATACTACGCTATTGTAACTTACATTGTTATTTTTGTTAACAGAACTTGCATAGTGTTAACCATTAATGGAATGTAAACAAATACTGTACGTTATGCAGTTTTGGTGCATTGTGTGATTTCACTCAATTTAATAAACCCTTATAACATTTTACAGAGTCCGTACTTTGACAGCATGTTCAGTGGATTATGGAAGGAATCTGGAGAGAAGGTTGTTCGAATTGAAATATATGACCCAAATATAACTTTAACCTGTAAGTATAAGAATGCTTTTTTTTTGTTTGGGGATACTGACAGCATTTTTGCTGTAAGAATTTAATAGGATTGTTTTGTTAACTAAAATAAATAAGTAAATAAATAAATAATTCCTATTAGTTGTTAAAACGCCAATAAATAAAATTGTCTTGTAGAAAAACATTTAATAGTACAATAATTGAGAGCAACCATGAGACTATTAAAACAACAACAATTTTAAATTAAATAATAATATTGAGTATGGAATGAACCAGAGAGTAGGATATCACACTCCGAGAAGCAGAATGTTTGGCACTCGAGAGCTTGTAGATGTCCGCCGTTCTCTGAGAAATGACATTAAATGAAGGCCTACAATGGAACAGTAATGAAATGCAAGATCATGATAAGGGGGAGTACCTTGAGAAAACTTGTTCGTCTGCGATAACGTCTGCCACATTTACCAGGTGAGAAAAATCCAGAACCAATCCCGTCAGGGATTGAACCACATCGCCTTGGTGGGAGGTGAGTGATCTGATTACTACATCACTGTAACCCCAATTTTTGAAGTTTATAAACTGTTTAATGCCACCAATAAGGACGTTGGTACCAAGAAGTGTGCTTGCTGATTGGGTAAAGGTACTTTAATTGTGGTTTTACAGACTGCTAGTTGGTGAAACAGACGTAACCTAAACTTTAATTACCTGTACAGAATCTTTTGATGGTCACGAGTGCTTCACTTTATCTGGTTGCCAGTCATTAAAACTTAAGGTATTGTTCTTTTTAAATTTATTTTAGTTGCTTACGAGTCTGATGGAAAAACTGTTTCAGTAATTGCTTTCAAGATCTGGGTTGGTGACTCATTGCCATTTATAGGTTCTCAAATGTATCAATGTTTATGGTAGTGATGTTGAGATGAAATGGTTTGATTATGCACTCAACTAATGAGGGAGTTGTCATAAATTTGTTGATGTACTCCAATGCCAACTATAACCTCGCTCTACACTGATCAGCCTGGTGCAATTCGTACTTTAAGAGTTAATGTTGTTACCATACTGTACCATCTTGTAATAAGGTCTCTACAAATCACAGCCTCACTTTAAGACTGGTTTCTGTAATGCCGGAATCATGTAGGTGCAACGTGACATGTGTGATGCTGTGAGGTCACTAGAGTAGGTTGTACACAACTATGCATAAGAATAGGAACTAGGAAAGGAGTCGGCCATGGCCAACATTAAGGAACCATTCCAGCCTAGAGAACTGGTTTTGTGTTGCTGTTATGCCGCTCGACCTCTGGATGGGCCTTGTGATCTTGACTACAACCGTGACAACTGTTTTTATTGGAAAGGAAACTCAGTAAAGGACAACTAAGTAGTGGAAGGCCAATCAACTGTACAGAAAAAAACCCCATCGTCTTAATTTTTACTTGCAAACTTTTCAGCAAAAAATAAATTCAGAATCTGGAATCTCAGTCTTTTTCTCCTATATCAATATCTTTCTCTCTCTCCATCTTACACAAACATACATATGCTTGCACTCACACTACGCACATGAACACATTTATGTAGGCATGCATATTCATGCAGAATATGCATGTACCCTACGAGTTCAAAAATGTCGAGACATTTTTAAACCTGTAAATACATTGCCATGACCGTTGCTACTATTATTAAATAAAGTAGAGGACATTCATTGGTGGAACGCAGTGATTTAAAATATGGTGTTTTTATTGTCTCTCTCATCAGTAAGTAATTTGTCAGGGTCATTTTCACATTTTTTTTGAGTTGTACAAATGAAAAACCCAGGGTGTGATTGGAAGGCAAAACTGCAACAAAAGCACAGTCAGGATGACCTTGGCATGTTGACCAACAGGGACCATTAAAGAAGGTGATAAAACAGTTGCTTGAATCACCAGTAAATCCTGCAATGGCAATAATTTTACAGCTAGCATCATATAGTTGTGTGCTGGGAGTTAAGAGGGCTCAGGCACCTGCCCATAAGACACATTTTACTAATGAACAT